>CM034357.1:92525606-92615640 GCA_019925275.1 Mytilus edulis | reverse complement strand
AAAAATAAAAAATAAATAACAAAAGATATGATTGTCTTATATCAATCAAAAGGTCGTAAAGATTTCATTGCAAAAACATCACTTTTACTGTAAAAGTGATGTTTTTGTCATGAAATCTTTACGACCTTTCGATTGATATACGACAAGCATATCTTTTGAAAATTTTTAGATATTGAGATACTAGTTTGTTTTTATATTATCTTATACATTAGACATAACAATAATACATGTGTTTCCGCTAACGTGCTAAAAAAAAATAGGGTAGGTAGGAAGGCAATATAATTTTATTTTACAAACATATTTTAGCTGGTTACTACTAGGGAACACGTGTATTACTTTGTGTTTTGGACTTATCATATGTCTCAGACTCCTTTATCCATATGTTTGGTGTATGATACTGAAAAAGTCTAGTTAGATAAATAAAGCAACCACTGAGTTCCTTTCAATTGCCACATCAATCTTTGCTTTTAGTGCACTCTATAGTATATATCTTTCAAATAAATTAATTTCATTGTCCTTATTTTGATCATTGGTCTGAGAAATGAGGTGATGAAAACTTTGATTTTAGGTCTAGCTACTTTTTAAATTGATTTAAGAAATGACAAATCTAGTATCTTTAACCTTTTTTTTCTCTGTCCTAACACAAATATAAATGTTGACACACCCCGTGTCCATCATATAGTATTGAATGCAACTCTTGATGTTTACAAGACACTAGAACACACCCGTGATATCACGGGTCCGTGACTGAATTAAAGTATATAACTATGCGCAAGCCTTATTTTAGTATTAGTATTGTCATCTGATAAAGCCATGTCGATTATAAGATACACAGTTTTTCTCTGCTTTCAAGTCTTTCTGTTTGAACCAGTCGAACTGAAACAATAATATTAATTATTTGGAAAACAAAAGGTCCTGGAATGGAGTATGTTTTAGTCAACAGCATTGTCCTATATAAGTTATAAATAAAGTTGAATTCTTTGCTTCGCTGTTTTACGGCATGCCCACTAACAAATTGAAAACTGTACCTATATGCCTTATTTTTAGTCCAGATTTTTAGTATTCGTATTGTTATCTTAGAAAGTCTTACTGATTAAAATACTACAATAGGTAACAATTTGACAATTTAGTAGTGTCAACCTTGTGGTTATGACCCGTGTATAATAATGCATATTAATCCTGAATACAACGTTTGGTGGTGCGCCTGTCAGATGCGGAACGTACAGATAAGGTAATAGGTAACAGGTGAATATACTATTGGTATCGGTAGTGGACTCGACCCGGAACTTCTTAATTATTGGCAATATTAATTACGTGGAAAACAAAAGGGCCTGGAGTGGTGTAATTTTTAATCTACACCTTTGTACTATATTAGTTATATATAAAGTTGAATTCTGTGATTCGTCGTTTTTACGTGATGACGGCTGACAAATTGGACCTCGTAATTTTA
This sequence comes from Mytilus edulis, assembly GCA_019925275.1. Taxonomy (NCBI): domain Eukaryota; kingdom Metazoa; phylum Mollusca; class Bivalvia; order Mytilida; family Mytilidae; genus Mytilus; species Mytilus edulis. The sequence continues at coordinate 92,614,190 of CM034357.1, read as the reverse complement.
GTATTATAGATATCATTTTTCACTTGATTGAGCATGGGTAACAATGGAAGGGTTAATAGACATCGTGTCAAATAGTACATAATTTATTAGTCGAAAAAATAGATAAAACTTTCTTAAATTCTATTATTATTCATTTGATACCTTAGTTTTTTTTTATATATTTGTGCTGTTATAATTTGTATTGGCCGGGACAAAAATACATTAAGTCATGCGAGTATCCCATATTATCTATGGTCAATAATCTTCTTTGTAATTTCTACATTCGTAAAACACCTATATTGAATAGTGTTTTGCCGTCGTTTGCCGATATCTTTACCGGACGTACTCACCTCAAAAACTTAAATAAAGGGATGTAGTATGACTGTCAATAAGACAAATATCTACCAAATATCAAATGACGTCGATGTAAGTAATTTACAGCTTTCAACAATTAGAAAAAAAACGTATCGTATAGTCGGCTATACAAGGACCTCACATGAAAATTATAAAACAATCATTTTAAAATTCTTCCTGTCTAATTAATAATAAAACAATTAACGAAAAATATACATGACAAACATGTGTCAATGCCACGCACTTAATTACAGGGTCCTGACTAGGAACAGAAACATACAAAAGTAAAATTAAAAACATACCGAACTACGAGGAAAATTCAAAACAGAAAGTCTCAAAAAAATGGCAGAATAAAATGCTTAAACTCATCAAACGAATGGATAACAACTGTCATATTCCTGACTTGGTACATTTTTTTAATTCAAAAAAGGTGAACTAAATCTGGTTTTATAGCTATCTAAACCTCCCACTTGTATCCGACAGTTGCAGTTTAAAACATGTTGAAATTGAACTCGTTATTATTTGAGTGCATAGGTTGAAAGTACGCATTAGTAACATTATTTAGGGGTGTGCTTAGGATATAGTATTTCCAATTTATATACAAGAACACTATAGAGACGAAACAAAATATTATTTATTTTACTGGGATAATAGCACAGAAAACATACAACACAAAGGTAAAATATGTAAATTCTAGCAAATGACTTTGTTGTGTTGGAGGTTTACACTGCCATTTTCAATAAGGAGACGGAATATGTTTCTATCGAGAAAACTATGCTTACACTTTTTAATTATTTCCATATAAAAAAAAGAAGGGCGAATGGTACCAGTTGGACAGTCAAACTCATAGATCGTAAATAAACTGCCAACGCTATGGCTAAAAATAAAAAAAGACAAACAGACATATAATAGTACACAGGACACATCATAGAAAAACTAAAGACTAATCAATACGAACCCAACCAAAACTAGGGGTGATCTCAAGTGCTCTCAATGATTAAACAGATCCTGCTCCACATGTGGCACCCGTCGTATAAATCATATTTAAATATTTTTCTATTTCATATCATGGAAACTTTGGCAAGTTTTTTTGTACCGTTCTTTGTTGCCTCAGAAATCAGGTCATCTTACAATAGGTACAATGATTACATACGTTTGTGAATCTGCTTATAATATTATAATAAAACTAACTTTGTACATCAATGTATATACTATGTGCGTTTATCTCCCACCTTGCCTTGTAATACCGTTCATTGGTGTTTGTTGCAGTTAAATAAAACATCCAATTCATTGCCAAATTATTTTAAGAACTATTTCATGTTGAGGTGTACCTGGTAATGCGGAAATAATTTTGGAACGTATAATGTTGTGTGTAGTGCATGATATTCAAACTGCTTTGTTTTTCTTTGTATGTATACTATTGTATTATTTCTTTTTGATATTTTTATCTCTTATATATAAAATGTATGTTGCCACTTGTAAGTCCAGTTAATGGAAATGAAACTATATATGAAGTGCTTAAATTGTAACATTTTTTATTACCAGATGGTTTTGAAACCGAGAAATATTCATTTAAAAAAGAAAAAAAATGAAGATCCAAAATCGTTAATAAATAGTGTGTATTAATGAAGGCTCGCGATTTAAAAAGTAGAATTGTCTTCACTCTAAACCTAACCATGTTTTGGTTCATACGATTGGAAAAACTAATGTCTATAGAGTTAAATACTTACTTCTTCAATTGGTATTTACTAATATGTGCGTCTGTTTATTAAGAATGATACAGTATTTTGGAATTTTGTTTTCCTTTATAGAGGTCAAATACTGACAAAACATTCAAAATTGTAAGACATTGTCAAGACATCAAGAAACCATATAAAATTGCATATCAACTATTTGGGACTTTTAATCGTTCCTATTAATAAAAAAAGATTGCGGATTTTAAATCACAGCGTTCTCCTAATCGAAACCGGAAATATTTTATTTATCAATGGTATTGTATACGTAGGTGTGTATATGTAGTCTATGTTGTACAGATTTATTCATTAATGAATGTTACAGATAATTATCCAACAAGTTCAAACAACATTCAAATTTGTAAAGTGGCATAATAACGTTAACAGATTAAATTTTTCGTTTATCCTGGATAGTTATGCAGTTGCTGTAAGTGTAGTATGGTATTAGATGCATTGGAAGTATACTATTATTCATTTTGAAAGAATCAAATACCGTCAATGTTTAATATGTACGGCACGTTGTTGAAACAAGCACAGTCATATACTAGGCAATATTGTCTGTTGAAAGTCATTGGAGATTTTTTTCTGTTTATAAGCATATTTCAACTATTTATAAGTCATATGGCCTTCATCCCGTAGTACATTATTATCACGCTTAATATTTTTATATATATATGTAACACTCAGAAACGTGTCCTTCCCCCCAAACGTGTCCGATACTCCCAAACGTGTCCACATCGACGTCACTGAACTGCAAAACATGTCTAGTTGTAAAAAGGGCGTCAAAGCGTGTCATTTGTATTATGCAAACGCCTAAACATGTCCATTTTTTTTAATAAACACCCAAACGTACCCAATCCTTCAAACGTGCTCAATTCCCCAAACTTGTCCTATAATATAAAGGGAAATAAAAGATTGTTATACTGATATTCCGTAAAAATGAAACTGTCTTTTTCCGCTCCAAAAAAAATAATTTAATTCCGAGTTACAATTAGTATAAACTCTCAATAACCGTAAAGTGTAAATTCTTATAACTGTACACATTTAGGCCTAATCCCAAATTCCCGGAATAATAAAGGTACAATCCAAGAGTTCCGGCAAATATTCACGGCTTCCGCATCTCATTATATAACTTATCCAAAGTATGTTGTCGTCCTGTCCATGCATGAAATATTTGCCACTGGACGTAATATCTCTTGTTTGCGTGTATTTTTAAGTGATGCTCGAAACCAAAAGTTCATTATGTAAAACCTTACTACCAGTTTATAATTTTAAGAGTTTTTTTCTCTATTTTTTGAGAGAATCAAATTAAGTTTCTTAGTGAAGTTATAAAAAAATCGGTCTTTACTGGCATTTTGGATTTTTAAGTTTAACTAATGTTAATCCCGCATAATCGTAAACAAATTTAGGCCCAATCCTAAATCCCCGGTATGATAATAAAATATCAGAACTGTTGAAAAAAAAAAGAAAGTCAATCCTTTTAAAAGCCCGCCGTGCAGTATTCGCGGATTACAGCTGATTTCCTAATGCTTTCAAAGTAAAACTTTGTTAGGCTTGCTTGCATTGTTTGTATAATTGTTAATACAAGCTTTGTAAATAAGATTGACATCTTTAAACAATATATATAGGCATTGTTTAACCTGAATATATTATATTTGAATTTAATTGGGTGTTATCCTATGGATTGTACAATATAAAAACCAAGCAAGCAAGCTAACCAAAGTTTTGTTCTACATGCAGTAGGAGATTAGCTGTAATATAAAAGGCATCATCGGAGTTTATTAGTACAGAATAATTGCATAGTAAACGATTTATTCAACTGAACTAGAATTGTTTGTACATGTATGTGCGCTCTAAACGAGCATAATACTTGCAACTGGAATATAAGCAATTTCAGTCAAAAGTTGAATTATATGTTACAGGTTAAATTTGCAATAACAACCGGCATTGAACCAACTAAAACTAATAAATTACCACTTCATCAACTGTGCCCCCAATTATAGAGTTGCCGTAAACGTTATTGGTTTTATTCATGTATTAGCGCTAAAAGACGTGAGACGTCCTGGCGTTTAATAGTGGACACGTTTTGGCGAATAACAATTATCGGACACGTTTGGGGGTTATAAAATGGGACACATTTGGGGAATATTGGATGTTACGGACACGTTTCGGGAGATTAGACACGTTTAGGGGAATTGGACACGTTTGGGGGACAGGACACGTTTGGGAGTGTTACATATATAATTTTATTTTGGATGTAACGCATCTTCTGATTGGCTGACGTTATTTTGTTATGAGTCCATAGACATAATTTAGTCATGTGACCGTGACGTCATCAACGTTTTTTTCATGGTTTGCCTCGGTTTAAAAGGGAATTGAGAATTAAATTATAAGAAATGACTGTAATATTTTTTCTGTCTATTCGAAATAACATAAAAAATGTGGTGCACACTGTTAAATAATCCTCTACGCGCGTTATTCAGTGGGCACCAAATTTTTTATGTTATTTCGTCATAGACAGAAAAAATATTACAGTCATTCCTTAAATAGATTCGTAAATTGAATCGTTCAGTCGTGCACTTTACTTTAACAAAAACCCATATGCTAATTATGCTATATATACGTTTTAATTATTATAGTTTTATAAGTAAATATAGTCACTATAACAGTATCATGGTTTAACGTGTCTTTTGTTGTAGATCTGACATTTGTACAAATGATTTCTGCATGCTCTTCGTTATGAGACTCACAACTCCATGTGATTAATCGTGTGACTGGTGATTTCTATAAAACAAAAGAGAGATCAAAGACTGGAGGTCAAAATAAATTAATTGACTGACAAAAAAGTTACGTTCTCTTGCATAGGAGTCAAAACCAAAACCACAAACCCGGATTTAAAAATTAGGTTGACAGATTTGTATTTACAAAATGCACAGTGCGGTTAGCATAATGTGTAACAAAACTATGTTACTTCTCTGATAAAGCATTTAATCAGTATCAGTGCATTGGTGGGAAAATAAACAATCATAGTTTATGTAGTCGAAGACATTTCTTAATGATTGGTAAAATGTGAAGTATGAACATTTAGTATATGAAATCAATTTGTGATATCACTTATGACGTAAGAAACCCGTTGATTCATTTTAAGCTAAAATGCCATTTTGTCAAAATAACATAAAATAAATTATAAATCTTGTTAGTACAAAAGCACTGAAAACTGAGCTTATATTACAGGGACAATTAGCCACCAACATTGGTTTTGACATAGCGTTAGCAAATGAAAATAACACCTCATAAATTTGGTGCGTCCTAACCACTGCTACTCAGATTGTATAAACGTCATCAATGTCTGAACAGAAAGTTGATGAGCCAAGTTTATGTCAAAGATAGGCTCGTTCTATTTCTAAAATAAAGTACCTGGAAGATACCAAGACCTAGTTGATAAATATTCCGTGTCACAAATTATACATGATGGTCGTGAAGTATAGATTCTAGGTACTAACTTTGTTTATCATCTTGATTACGTGATAATTATCCCTTTGTTTGTTCTTGTAAATTTTAACCTTTACTGTTTGGTCTAATTTTGATTATATACTTATGACGGGGCTTGGTACTTATACATCCCACCTATTGTCTTTTTGTGTCGTTGTAAAGGTGATCGTCAAGAATCTGTTTGTAAATTATTTCGTATCACATGAATACGTATATCACTTCACCGACTTCTGTGTGAATCATATCAATAGAAATCAACTGTTTGAATAAATAGACCTAGGTACTTAAAAATACTATAGTAAGCTTAAATTACGATAATATTTAAATATCAAAGTACTGACTAAACTTAATAACGTATTATCTATTATTCTTTTTATTACACACACAATGAGTTGTCATGCATGCTTTGGTGTTAGGTCTATATTAACTTAAAATACGGAATGGGTTTTGTGCATTGTTTGAACCCATACGGTGACCTTGCTAACTTCTAGGTCCTTTTGTTTCTGTTGGGTATTCATAATATATTGCACCTACTACTTTACATATTGTTTTTTTGTTCTAAAAAATTATATTATTCTTTTCGTCTGTAGAATATCCATTGTTTTGTTTTCCCAGAACAGTAAATACTTTATCAGAGTTCTGGCTATAAGAGACCTTGGTTTCAGTAGGCGAAAATTGCAACATTATCTGCATAAACATGTCTAATAGGCATTGCATCTTTTTGTAATCGTGCTTCAATTCAAATTAATTTTGTCACCATTTTATTTGCAGAATCACATATTGAGATAATGAGGCCATGTTAATAAGATAAGAGATTTACAACTGGCTTTCATACGATTCAAATGATAACATGATTACATGATAACGGAAACAGGTAGGTGGGTGTTGAATAATCATTCGTCGATTGAAATCACGTTTTCCTCTCATTTGTTCTTTTGCAAGTCGAGACTAACATTATTTTGTTTATAGGAATATTAATTCCGGGGAAAGATTAAATATATTACATCAAAATATTGTAGCTCTTTCCAACGAAGTCCAATTACGGATATATTATGTTTTACTATATTAATAAATGAATTTGAAACTTTGCCAAATTCCATTTCGAGGCTGTTCGTTGATCTCTCTGATATCAGGGTGCAGGTTATGTTTCTGTGTGATATTTAAGATATGACATTAGACATACATAAGACATACATCAAAGAAAATAAGCGTTTTGTATGATAGGTTTTACTGGAGAGATTATGAATTGCTTCAGTATATCTCATAGAATATAGCCTAGTGAGTATATTGATAGTCTAAAAATCAATTACAAAAGGTTTAAACTAATTTTGTTTGCTTTCTTCAATGAATGCTTACTTTTCAATAGCTGAAGTTTTACTGTTTCTTGTCTGTGTCTGATATAATGGCTTTGCTTGAGTTTCTCTCCGATATTTTTACCCTTTTCATGAGTACATATTTGAGTACACTCAATAATCTGGTATACATGTTTCTTTCAATATCTAATAACTAATGAACGATATGCTGGTTACATGTTTTGTTCTTATTAGACAAATTTTACCAATCAGTAGTAATTAGTTCATTTTAAGGAAAAATGAATTATCCTCAACTTTTATGAGTAGATAAAAACTCTTATAGATACAGAAAACACTTCCTTATTTTTGATAAAATATCTATAAATTTAAATAGATATATTGAGCATGTCATATATTTTACGACATTACTTTGTCAAGCTCCGTTATCATAAGAACCTGCGTATCACTTGCAATTGTTAAAAGTCAATATGTGTTGTTTACTAATTTCGAACCATGGACTTTAAAATGACTAGTATCATTATTTAATCAAGGCGATAAGTACTACTAAATGAAGTATTCTTTCTCATCAAAGCATTTCAACAGATAACCTTGAGATTAGAAATGAGGAATGTGTCAAAGAGAGAACACCTGTCCAAAAGCTTTATTCAACAAGTAAATTTGAATGACACATCTTGTGAAGTTTTAACCATTAACAAGTAATAAGATTTCAATAAATTTTTGTTATGTAAACATTGTCTATTTTTAATCAGAAGTCACGTGCTTTTATTACGTCATAAAAACAGAAATGGAGATCCCATTGAGAAGGTCCTCACTGATAAAATATGACATTAATTTTTCTTAAAGAAGTAAATAAGATTAAAATGTATGCAGCCGCTTTTATTCGAACTAAAATTAAATTGAAACGTTTAGTATGACAAATACGAGAGGCTAAGGGACTTATCATTGTTTACCTGGGAGGGGGCTGGTGATTTTGAAATCGAACATATGAATTTTTCTTGACCCCCCTCCATAATATTTCGCTATTTTTATTTGATCCCCCCCCCCCCCCCCCCCGTAAAAACATCCAAAAAAAATGTGATCCCCTCTATTAATTATGCAAAAATTTTAACATGCAAAACACTTATGTTATTTCATGAAAATATTGAAAATATGAAATATTCTCATTGGAGTGAGTCCAAAAACATATTTGAGGGAAAATTGCCTTGAAATATGACTCTTCCGTGAATACTAGAAGGTAGAGCAAGCCAGTGCTTTGAGAAGCTTTTACTGACTTCCTTTTTGTAATTTCCTATAATGGGCTATCAAAAAAACCTTTTTGAAACAGTAACAACACATTATATAATTTTTATATAATTACTAAGAGGAATCTGTTATATGTCCCTTAAACTCAAGTTTTACGATAGGCCTTATTGACACCTCCATTGAGTCGCTTAACTTTTATATATATGGATAGTTCATACTGTCAGCTTGAACAACACTCCAATTACTCATTTATTGACATATTTCATTCATAAATGTGTGATAGGAACCTCAAAATTTTGAGGGAGTGAGAGGTATAAATAAATGAACACTAAGGAATCTTTAATTGAAAAAGAAAAAGATACATACGTGGTGTTCATCATCTCAAAATCATCTTTTCTATCAATTTTCAACTGTTTTAATGCAGATTAGATGAATATCTTAATAATTATTTGAGGATTTATTTTTCTACACCATATTCTTTCATGATGTGGCGTAATTTGAACTTTCGGACAGATCTTGCACAAACTGTTTTAGATTTCGTTTCAACTCATACATAATTTCTCTCAAACTATGAAGCTGATCATGACAAAACTTGACAGTAATGCTTGTTAATTTAGTGATCGAAGTGAGTGATATATAACGACTGAATTATAAGGGTTATGAAGCACCTGTGTATTTTATATGGGACAATATGACACAAAATGGCAGCTTCCTACATCACCGAAGTTTTGTAATGTCTTACTTAATTGTATATGCATGGTGTTAAACATATATTTCGATTAGACTTTAGTGATATTCTTCTACACATTATGCCTCTTGAAGTATGTAAACTACATATTTCCATCTGCAAAAATAATATTGATCCCCCCACATTTGATTTATTTAAGAAATTGAATCCCCCTTTTCCACATAAAGAAAAAAACTTGATCCCCCTTGCATTTTGACCAGCCCATCCTCCCAGATTAAAAATGATAAGTCCCTAATTATTTTTGTAAATCTTATTACTTGTTAATGGTTAAAGCTTCACAAGATGTGTTGATCACCTCTCAACATTGTCCAAATCAGGAATAAAACAGTTGTTTTCCAGTCGTTAAGTTGGTTTAATGCTTCTGAGACGAAACTTCCAAGTAAAGTAAATATCACTTTAGATTGTTGACATGCAAAATTATCAATTTATATTGATATGTGTATTTTCATACACTTTACTCTTTCTGAAATATTGAAATATTTTTATCATATCTGTTTTTTAGCATATAATATTTCGAATACTGTTTATTCTTAGTGTTCTTTAACTTCGTATTTGATTTATCTTTCTAACTGTCCTGTTGAAGCACCATTGATGACGCATTACTCGTCTACTCTATTTGCAAATTTAGAGCGTCAGATAATTTATGCTTCAACATTTAATAAATGTAACATAAAGTTACCCAAACATTTACACTGTGAAGATACGTGTATACGTGTGCAAATCATAATGAAAATTTACTTCTCTAATCCGATTTTACAATTGTTTGCAGTAGCAAAATTCGCAATTTATTATTTTGTCAAATAAATGCAACTGTTACAGTGGTATATAGATCAATTGAGAAAAATCCGGCTTCCAAACTAAAACTGAGGGAAACATTTCAAATATAGGAGGCGAACTACGACACAACAAAAACAGAACATTAAAATGTAATACACAGAGAAAAGAACTATATTATAACAATGGCCATTTTCCTGAATTGGTACAGGACATTTTAAGAAATAAATGGTGGTTTGAACCTGGGTTTGTGGCATGCCAAACCTCAGTTGTGTTTAATATGTTAAATATAACATTACAATGACAACATTACATGACAGGACTACAATACTAATCAATGGGAGGACATATAAAACAGAGAAACACACGAATAATAGCTAACAAAAGGTACCAGGTTTAAAATTTTATACGCCAGACGCGTCAACACAAGACTAACCAGTGACGATCTGAAGAAAAAAGTCCGAATGCCAAAACAAATACAAAGTTGAAGAGCATTGAGGACCAAAAGTTCCAAATACGTAGATAATGCTCCCTCGATGTTATGAAAACTTCTCGATTCGTGGAAATCTAAGTGCATTAAAGAGTTTATCCTTCTTGCTTTTTTACTTAGATATTTGCATAAAAGACATTTGCATAAAACAGATAACTGCTAAAACCAAAAATTCGAAAATAATCTCGAACCTATATAAATTAGCATTTGCTTGTCTCATATTTTCTGTAATTGTGTTGTCCTTATTGATAATAAGTTGATAGAAGCACATTTATCACCATGTTTCGTAGTGATTGAATTTTTCTATAGCTTAAATGTCTAACTTTCTCCTGGGTTTTCTTTCATTTCCTGTGTATGACTACTATATACTGTATTTACTTCTTAAGACAATCTTCATATTACATTACAAATGGTGGACCAGGAAGCTTACATTAATTATAACTGACCTCGTTAAACCTTAATTCTTATTTGATTTCAACAACATACGTAAGGGTAGTTAAACCTTTAAATCGTGACTCATCATATAACATATCTTTATTTTATATTAATATACCAAAACATATTTGTTAAACGCGTTTTCCCGTGAAACATACCGTTATATGGGTCAAAAATTCAAAATTGACCTGCTAGTGTCAAGACATTTAAGAATAATAAACAATCCTACCTACAATAACACAATCCTACCTACATTTACATTTGTTCATACAAAAACTACACATCGTAAATACGTTTGTAGATTTTTGCTGGAATTCTTCTCATAAATGTGTAGGACTCGGACCCGTGATGGTACTCCCAACCGCGATGGTCACGCTGAAGTGCGATGATCCACGCTGAAGTGCGATGGTAAAATTTTGACGTAAACGTTGTTGATATATACGCTGTAGTGCGATGGTGATTACGCTGACATGCGATGGTCTGTCTCTGACATTGAGTATACAAGCAAAAAAGACAAGAGATGTTTAAATGAAACAGCATTATTAAAGGAGATGGTATTTGTCTTAGTCAGATTTTTTTCCCGCAATGCACTTACATTTTTTTTTTAGTTTTCAACGCTTCTATTAAGATAACACTATTAAAAAATAACACCATAAGGTCCTGGGAAAATCTTTAATTCAATATATATTTTTGTCAGTCGTTCTCTTTAATTTGGCAACCGTAGTTTGCTAGCCTCGTATTTGGTGAATCTGTATACTTCTGTTCAGGTCAAATAAAAAATTGTGATGTTTTCATCTAATTTCAAATATACTAATTTTCCTATTAGCACGCATTAGAATGGATTAAAAAAATATGGTTTTTAACTTAGTTGAGGATGATAAATCGGAAAGTACACGTATGGACTAGTCATGTTAATTTCGGCCCCGGATCACATATAGACAATTCTCACAGTAGTCACAATAAAATAAGACTCGTGACGGTGTTATTAGAAATTAGGATTTATCTCGGAAATAAAACAACATTATATCAACTTGATATAAAAAATAAATTGCTTATACTAGCAATTTGTTTTATTCAGTTGTTCACATGCAATCATGTGACGCTTAGTACTTAAAAGATAAAGAAAAAAATCATATAAAGAAAAATATATTTTATTTATAGGGCAAAAAGTTGGCGGCATAATTCAAATCACTGGTTCGCCAATTTACTGAGCAAGTTTACCTTTCATGCGCTTTGCTCCCCATGAATTGCCTCAACATGTAATGCAAATAACTTTCCGGGACTTGAAATGTTCGTAACTTTCTTTTTCCTGAGTTAGCGCAAAAGCTTCATCTACTACCCTATCATCCTGACTTCGAGTCCATGTTGTATTTGATAACGTCACAATATTCAACCATGCAAAATCATCGCACTTCAGCGAAAGGACCATCGTACTTCGGCGTGTACCATCGCACTTCAGCGTGACCATCGCACTTCAGCGTCCTCATCGCACCTCCGAGTCCTACATTTGACCCGGAATCTTATAATTTAATCAGTGACATTGGATGTATACATGTATTTTGTTTTTTTAATCATTTTATATCATACAGAGAAGGAAAAGATAACGTATTAAGTTTATTAACATAATAATTTGATATATTTTTGTAAGGGAAAACATATTATGTAAGTATATTTTTATATTGGGGAGATTTGAGTTAAATATTATGCCGAACTTTATAATTATAGAAGCATGAATCAACTTATTTCAAAATATTAAATTACACATTAAACTGACAATAGCAATAATGTATTTTGACAGAATTCTATATGTTATCCTATGTCGTTACCTCCTTTCTTTTTTTAATAGGGTTTATGGATAACGGCAAAAGTCCGACAAGACAAAACATGCAAAATATACATTCGTGTTCATTGCAAAATTAATCTTCATTTTCAGTTCACTATTCTTCAGAAACAATGTATTTGTAGTACAGTAGATGCAATATCGGTTATAATTTTATAAGTTTTAGTTCGTCGAATGAGTTATGTAGCTAAGTCTTCTTTTTCAAGCATAAATGAATAGCTGATTGATTTCAGATTAGAATTTATATATGAGAAACTTTGGTTTCAGTTTCGGTTTTGATAATGTTGCCGTCTATAGTGATGCTGTTCATAAAGCAACAATTGGCCAATGGATGCTTGCTTCTTTATTCTGGTTTGTTTATGTGTTTCCATTTATTAGCCAGTCATTGTGCGCATAATAAAAGAGTTACGGTGTTATAAAATATGAACATGATAAAATCTAACAACCTACACAATAACAGAACAACTATAGGTTCCAGTACGGTCGCTGTGTAAAAATGACAAATACGTTTTATTAGAATAACAATATCAAAACGTAAATAAGAAAAATCATCAAAGGACGGAAAGTCCTTTATGAAATGGCAAAATCAAAAGCTCAAACACATCAAGGAATGAAGAATAACTATAATATTCTTGATATTATACATTCATTTACCTGTGTAGAAAAGGGTGGAAAGACGTTGTTTCGGATAAGGGAAATGTCCTTCTTGTGGTTGAAGGGGTTAATAAATTCATCACAGATATCAGGATTGATTCACGGCAGACATAGTTATTTCTTTGCAAGTGCAACTTATTTAACTTTGTTATCAAAAATGAAACCTTTTGACAAAACGTGTAAGTAATGTGTCATCGCACCGACTTCTGTTTGAATGGCTTCGACATACTTCATCATATTTACATTAAGCTCAAATAAAAGGTATGGATGTACATTTAAATCTTTATATTGCTTTATAAAATTTTGTATCGTAGTAATAAATCGATCAATCTTGCTTAAATTGTCACAAAAAGTAGGTAGATCGTCTCAATATATCTCAGCTTCTCTCTAAATTGGTAAGGAATGACAACAAATATAATATTAGAAAAACGATTTGCATAGGAACAAATATCTCAATGCATCTCATTATATTAAATTCCTTGCATTTGTCGATGATTTTTGTAAATATCGTTCAAGGACATGCATTACATCATGTCTATTTTTATCATTCGTCAAGAATTTGGGTGTTCAAAACTTTAAACAGTATGTACTATAAAAATAATTTACAGGATTAAAGACTCAATTACCAGATTCAAGACCATAAAACATCTATATAAACTAGGAACCATAGAGTTTCCCATATTTTAGTTTGCAATTCTCATACGATATATTAATTTAAATTTATATTGTGTTATACTTACATCTCTTCTGGTCTGTGAAACATAAGCTAGAGTTTAACTAAGATATACATGTATGATAGTATCTGTTTAGAATTTCCAGTGTTTATATGGATGCAGCGAACGTCCTGAATAGCAAGTTTTTTTAATATATCAAAGTAAAAAAATGCTTTACAACAATCATAACTGTTTTTGATCATACGAATAAGAACTTATTTTTGTTGTTGTAGATAATGCAATTGAAATGAAAAAATCGGTATTTTCTGATGACAGAGAGGGCTATGAATTGCAAATCAGGATCCAAATTAGGCAGTTGTATGTAACAAACTTCTTTAACTTGGACATAAATCAAGTCATAACTGTATATGCTGTTCCAATTAGCCATTACGATATCCTAAATCAAAGACAAGATGAACCACCTCTATCAACCCTTAACGCAATAATAACACTTCCAAACAGCGTTCTGGGTTTATATCACGACGTTATAGATACAGCGGACTGCATTTTCGACAATAACAATCGAAATGTAAATATCAGTCCAAGTGCCAGATCAAATAGAACCGGATCGTCTGTATCTACAGAACAACAACTGTCATTTAATACTTCACCTGCACATATAATGGTACACAGCTCTCAACTTATGACAGAAGTTTCCGTCTTGGATTATCAGTCAAGCAACAGTGACTTAACAATTTATGAAAGACAAAATCGAAATAATAGTATAGACATACACGCGGGTAGTACTTCTTTCGATATATCCGTTCAGGGAACTCTTGAACAAAGAGAGAACCATAATCATATTTCAACGCATGGACACATTGATGCAAACGTATTAGCTCCAAAGGAATTGTCAATTTTAGAAAATTTTAGCCCGTTGGATTCACGTAAAATTCAGGGACAACAATCTCCCGAAAAAGAGACAAAGTCGAAACACACATCAAATAGTAATAATGTGCGTGTAGGAAATAAAAATGTGAGTAAAACTAACAGGTCATCCCGAGAACAATTTCATGTTTTGGATTTTTCACGGAGGAAACATTTGATTCGAAGTACAATTAACAATATCGATGCTTTAGACTGTAGAGCACAATCATCAAACCAGCAAAACATACCACCAGATGAAGCACTATCAGACGTTGACATTATTCGTAAGTTGATTATGCATCAGTATTAACTTGACATTTATTTATGATATATACTGCAGCTGTGCTAGTTGAGCAGTCAAATTGCATTGACCGTATATTCATATGTGATATACAGTCACTGACCGAATATCACCTTGTTTATGACGTTGACAATGTGTTTCCGTAGAGTTTTATTTAAAACGTCAATAAAACATACAGGTTCGCGGCAATTTTACGTTGTCCGCTCACAATTAAAGAATGACGGTTTTTACCCTAAATACTTCATTCTGAACAGTTATAAGAGTTGCAGTATATAAAGAATAACCATACATTGTCTCGAAATATCAATCTGTTATTTGTACTCGGCTCGAAACAGGTAGAAATGCTCGGCACAGCCTCGTTTCTACCTGTTTCTAAGCCTTGTACAACTAACATTGATATTTCGAGACAATGTATGGTTATTCTATGTATATAACATATGTTGTTAAATGATTTACATCACTTTACATAATTTAAAACTATGTCCTTGTGATCACAACTGCATAGGGGAGAGAACAATATAAACAGTTATTCATCTTTCTGTTGTTAGACAATATCTTGAAATTTAACTACTTTCTTTCTTTTAACATGTTTAATTTGTTTTGCAATTCCTAGCAATCTTTTTTACAGTTATGATATTAGTCTAAGAGAAACAACCATTACATTTTAGTAGTTTGTTTTTTTAGAAGTCGACACTAACACAACTATGAATGAACGATGCAATGATTTACCTGCAGCAGCTTCTGAACTTCTTGCCATTGGATACAATAGAAATCAAATCGACAGAGCTTTAGAAAAATTTTACCAAAATAGAGGCAAGTTTTAAAAATCTAATTATATGCAAAGTAACAAAATATTTCCTTATAAAGACATTTGTCGGTTGTTGTGGTAATTGGTGATAATATTAGGGTCATTTAAGCATATGCATGCAACAAAAGTGACCGATGGTTTACAATAAGTGCAGGTTTCGAAGACAAGAAACAGAGCATTATATTATGTAAATGTAAACATGGTGCTTCATTTTGAATAACATTTTGTGTCTGAATTTCAAAAGCTAATGCCTTTTAAGATTAATGGCCCTCAAGGTTCTAAAATGTAAGTATAATTTCCCATTTTAATACAATGGCGCATCATACTAATCGTAATCAACACATATATAAAATTGACTAACCTCGCAAGGATGGCTCCAATGATTACATGATAAAATGGGCCGCCAAGGAATAGACAAACACTACCATTCGCTAAAGGTTGTTTACAGGATATAACCAAGAAAAGAAAAGATCGGCCATTGAATCTTATAAATTGAGAAAGGTGTATTTGTTGAAGCTCAAATCAACAAGATCGAGAGACACCACAACCCTAAAATTGATATGTTTGTATCAACTTCACAAATAATAGATAATGGTCTTGATGTATAGATTCTGCGTACTGACGTTGTTTATCATCTTAATAATGTGTTAATCTGTTCTTTTATTTGTCTTTGTTCTATTTCTAATATTATTTTAATGTTTTTTATGTTTTCTGTGATATCCATGTGACGTGGCTCGGTACTTATGTTTTTAGTGCTTTTTTTTTAAATTTTTGTTTGTTTTACAATTGTGACACAGTGATGACTGGTATACCAATATTTTGACAGTTTTACTTGTTGTGTCTGTTTTATTCACGCATCGTTGTAAATGTGATTGACTTTGATGCGACTGTCGTACAAGTGAGAGGTTTAGCGCTATAAAACCAGGTACAATCCACCATTTTCTACATTTGAAAATGCCTGTACCAAGTCAAGAATATGACAGTTGTTGTCCATTCGTTTGATGTGTTTTATACATCATATCAAATTAGATACATTGTTGTTATATCATTTGATTTTGTCATTTGATTTGGGACTTTCAACTTTGAATTTTCCTCTGAGTACAGTATTTTTGTGATTTTACTTTTTGGTATCAACTGATAACTTTTTAATTCCTTGTATATATACAAAGCATTTTCGTGTCCTTATAAACTTTAAATGTATGCGTATACGAAACTTATTATATGGACAAAATACGCAAGAAAAAAAGCAGGAAAAAATGCAGAACGTCTTAGCTATGTTGTGACGGAAAACATAAAATAGCAAATAGACTGATGGCCTATAGTATGGATATTTGATATTTAAGTGAAAAAACATTGTTCAAAACTAGTATATAACAAAAGGCGAAAGAAGTTTACTCTCTCTTTCTTAAATTCATAAATCAAAGTAAAAACAAACTGATGAAAGCTCATGAAATCTAAAACGACAAATAGAAATGTTTTTTTGCCCGCACTATCTTAATTTTTTTTCTTGAATAAATAACGCATTATGTACAGCTTAATGTTCATCTATCGGCGTTATGCAGTAATTCTCTAACGGGTAATAATATTAATTTCTTTTTTAATTTGTAGGTCATAATAACCCAACATTAGAAGAGCTTAGATACATTGTTGTTGTAGAAAACAGTGAAACTGATGACGAATCAAAATAATTATATTATATTTATACGAGGATTGCAGATTTTATATTTCTCTATTAAATGCTATAAACATCGACAAACATTTTGAATAAATACTATACGTTAGTATTCGGGAAATGATATGCTTACCCTTCAAGAGTACCGAAGATTACCCCAGAGTTTGAGGTGGGATTCATATTCCTCTGTTTGTTCTGTCGCCTTTTATTTTATTTCATGTATTATAGTGTGTAGTCCTAATAATTAGCAAATAACCTTTCCATACCATAATTTTCATGAACATTATTTTTACAAATATTGTAAAGTAATAGTATAAAGTTCGAGATTGCATGTCAGTTGTTTGGATATCCTGTGGTGTTTGTCGTTAATTGAATATTTGTCTTCTTGTCCTGAGTTTTGTGTATTTTGTCGACTATTATAGTATTTGTTTGTGCGTGCTTCTGTTATGAATATTATTGTGTGTGTTTTTGTTGTATTTCTATCACATAGTGTAAAAGCGATATTTTTTTTAACATTTTCATATAGCAGGTTAATTGGCAAACCATTAAACCAGGTTCAAGTCGTTTTTGGCACAACCTTTAGTAATTTTGGGTCCTCAATGCTCTTCAACTTTGTATTTATTTGGCTTTATTATTATTTTGATCTGAGCGTCACTGATAATTCTTATGTAGACGAAACCCGCGTCTTGCATATTAAATTATAATTCTGGTAACTTTGATAACTATCAACTCATCATTTTTTTTTCTTAAAATGTGTTGAACCAATAGTTATCAAATGTACCAGGCTTATAATTTGATACGCTAGATGCACGTTTCGACTGCATAAGATTCATTAGTATCGCATAGATACAAAAAAGTTAGGAAGCATAACAAGTGTAAAGTTGAAGAGCATCGAGGACCCAAAATCAAAAAAAGTTGTTTCAAATACAGCTTAGGTAATCTTTGTCTAGGATTAAAATCGAAATCCTTAGTATTTCGAAATATTCATACTTTTGCAAACGGTAAATGTGTAAAAAAAACAAATTACCATATAATTTATATTTATGTCAACACCTAAGTGCTGACTACTGTCAGGATTATGGCTGTTGTTTTCAAATAGTTCGTTTCTATGTGTGTTGGCGCTTGTTTTGTTTTTTTTTTTGCACTTCAGTGTTCTCGTTGTTCCTTTCTTCTCGTCTTATTGTTTTTATGTTTCCCTCGTTTTTTGTTTGTAACCCGGACTTGTTTTTTTTTTCAATGGATTTTTTACGATACATTTGCACATGGAGTATACTACTGGTATCTTATTAAGTAGAGTTGTATTTTCTGGAGAGAAAAAAAATTGAATGTTGCATTTCAACTTCACATCCAGATATGGTGATGTTTATTTATCACCCAATAGCTTAACATTTCAATGAATACTTGAATCTCTTAAATCCCTGTAAAAATATATACACTATAATACCGAAAGTAAAAGGTCGGCTCCTTATATTGATCTTCTCCCCAGTAGTGGCAAAGATGGACAATTTCAAAGTAGAATCAAACAAACGTGATGATTTTAACTGTCCAATTACCAAAAATAATTCCTATTTCACAGCAGTATAATACTCTCTGCTTAATTCATTGCTTTTAACATATTTCAAACAACACGTTACGGTAATAAAAAAAAACATACATGTCAATTGGACATGCTTTGATACTATATCTGCGCTTGCATTTTTACTTGATAACATTTTTGTTCGCTTTAGCGATTCCGTATATCGTCAAGTTATTGGAATTCTAATGAGGACTAACTGTGCACCACTTATTGCGGACCTGTTTTTGTATTGTAACGAGTTACAATGTACGACTAAAATTAGCAAAGACCCATCGACACAACATTTGATACAAAAATTTAACAATACTTTTAGATATTTGGATGATATATTGGCTCTCAATAATAACGACTTCAGTATGTATACTAAAGAAATCTATCCTGTTGAACTTACTTTAAATAAAGCTAATACTTACAATGACTACTGCCCTTTCCTTGATCTTGATATATATAACATTAACGGGAAGCTGAATGCAAAAATGTATAATAAAAGAGATGATTTTTCATTTCCTATCGTTAATTATCCATTTTTAGATGGTGACGTATAATATTTTAGCGAGAGAAATATATGTATAACTGAAAACTTATTACACCAGATTTTCGATATCACAAACTAGTCAAAACATTTACTAAATTTTTTCATCGGTATAAGGAAATAATTCGTAAATATAACTCAACATGCTGACATCTTATACTTTTATGTATTTCACATCAAATCTCTTATGGTAATATTCTTTACAAAGCACAAAAATATCAGTATTCACCTCAAAAGCTTATATAACCTTTAAACAGACTTATTAAGAAGGGATATAGTTACGATACTTATATCAGGTCATTAAAGATTGCATATTTTGGCTTTAATATTGATACACTTATAGGGTCTTTGCTTCGGAACTAAACAGATTTTTTTTTTAAAACAGTTGTTGGCATGACACGGGTTATGTTCTTCTCATATATTTTATGATGGTATGATACTAAACCCCTGACGGGAGGGATCGTACTTGATATGATAAAGACATAATCTTTCAATCAGTTTAATTGAAGTCTGGAACTGGCATGTCAGTTAACTGCTAGTAGTCTGTTGTTATCTATGTATTATTGTCATTTTGTTTATTTTCTTTTGTTAGATCATCTGCTGACATCGGGCTGGAACTTAATTTTAATGTGCGTATTGGATGCGTTTACTTTTCTACATTGGCTAGAGGTATAGGGGGAGGTTTGAGATCTCATAAACATGTTTAACCCTACCGCAATTTTGCGCCTTTCCGAAGCCTCTGGCCTTTGTTAGTCTTGTATGATTTTTAATTGGTTTTTCTTGTGTATAATTCTGAGTTTAGTATGACGTCCATTATCACTGAACTAGTATACATTTTTTAAGGGGCCAGCTGAAGGGCGCGTCCGGGAGCAGGTTTTTTTTCGCTACATTGAAGACCCATTGGTGGCCTTCGGCTGCTACATTCTCTATGGTCGGAGTGTTGTCGCCTTGACACATTCTCCATTTTCTTTCTCAATTTTATGATATGCAATTCTTACACAAATGTATGAAGAAGAAATCAACACTTTTACAATTTGTATGTGTCTCAACTCAATGTTAACATGGTTGTGCGTTCTTAGATCTGTGGTACTGAGCAATCGTCTAATCTGTAAGATAAATAGTACTGCAACCAGAGTTCATTTTTTTAAACTTTAATGGTCCGGAAGAACACACACCTAAATTATATATCGATGGAAAGAGGAGAATGTGTACAATAAGAAAAGTTGGGTCGTAAAAACCCAGAGTGGTCACAATTTTTTTAAATTGGGGTCAAAGATCAAACCTGAAAATATTATAAATTCGACCATGAGGTGAAAAACGAGAAATTTTCTTACATATATTGATTTGAATGCTACAAAAACGATAAAGTCGTCAGCATATGCTTCAGAGGATGCCAAAACGACAAATTTGACTACTTATATCAAGGGATGCCATTACAAAATGGCGCTAATCTTGAACCATCTGAATTTGTCTTATTTATGAGATAGCAAATGTAGAAGTGGCCTTGACCTTTTCACATCAATTTATTTTCAGATTACTTAGTATTTTCTACTAAAGCATATACTGGAACTATTTTCTAAACCGAAAAACATGAGTTTTTCAAATTACGTTAACAGTTTTTCTTCCTTTAAAAAAAACAAATTCAGGCGATAAACAGTGTTTTAAATTTTGCTTCAAAAAGGTTTTGTATTTTTGGAAAATAAGTATCTGGCTATAGATAAATTAATATTTTGTATTTACATAGTCGGAAAGATTAATTATATCATAAAAAATACCAGTCAACCGAGGCGAATGCGAGTTTAAAAAAAATCAAAAGTGTGACTTGCATTGAATAAGCAGTTGGTTTAGTGTAAAACAAAATCTGTTTGTAAATGCATGAACATTGTCGTATTGTCCTTTTATGCGTAGACCCGTCAATTGTTAAAAATAATGAAAGATAATAATGCTAGTTTGAACATATATAACTTGTCTCTGAAAAGCTACATTATAAAAACCCTGTCTTTGATAAATAAGAATAAACTGCCTGTAAAAAACCGAAACGTTACAGTGGGAAAGTGTTTATAAGAATCGCAGCTATGGGTCAATCTCTTCGTCGTCATTTGCGGATTCCGTACGCGTATTGGCATTACAGCACGCTTCACTTCCTTGACACGGACAAAGTTCGGTACATGACAGATTTTGTTCGAAGCAAACACAGCTTTTTGAACAAACAGATTTACCTTTGCAGGTACAAATTAAATCTTGCAGATAATCAGATGACATTTGTCCCTTAAAAAGTGTTGGGGCTAATCCATTTTTGTCTTCCCATCCGAAGTCCAAAGGAGACTGATGTGGTGGCTGTGCAATGTTTGACGAAGTCCAAATAGTGGTCTGAAGTGAAGCTCTCAAAACATGTTGCAGGAAGGTTGATTCGCATGGGGGAAGTTTGGCTAAGCTAGCATCTTTTTGTTTAGCTTTCTTAACACGGAGTTTATTCAAATCAATGTGGTCAAATTTAGCTTTCCTTTTTTGGTCATAGAGCCTTGCAACAAATGTCCGACTGACACCTACAGATTTATCAATGTCACCACTGGAAAGAAGGTCTAAATCAACAAAGTCTGCAAGACTGTCCTTTAAAACTTTGTAAACTGTCTTTTTCCCGATTCCAAACAATGATGAAGTGGTATCACAACCTGTTAAAGCGTGAACAGCAGGTAAAACTTTACACATAACAGGGTTTAAAGCACTGCATAGTTCATGTACAGGAAGGTACCTACGACAATCTTTATTGCTACTTATTGTTCCTGTTTGAAACCACAGTTCTTGGGTGTTTTTCATTGATGGAAAAAAATGAATACAAAGAATAAGAACATCTGTATCTGGAGACTTAATTATAATTCGACCCTTCTTATTTTCCCTCCCAAACTCTTCATCAGCAAACATAGCATGTAGGATCATTCTTGTGTCTGCCTCTTCGTGTGTGCTGAATAAATCATGGCAGTCAGATACCCCCGTGGAAGATAACATCTTCACGACAATTGGGTCAACAAAAATACCCGCTAGATAAAGTTTATCCTCTGGCGAAGTCAGCACCGGGTACTGAGCATGATGACGAAGGGTAAAATCACCCAGGAACTTAAGAAGAGCTTGTTTATTTGCGTTGACGGCCAAGAATTTTTTCCAGTCTGGTATGGATCGACCATCTATTACCTGAAATACCTTTTGGCTCGAATTTACTCCAGTTCGTCGGTCTCTTTCGGAAGATTTAATTGAATGTTTGAGATCGTATCTATCAAAGACATCAACAACTGTAGCAGCATTGGCAAGGCATGATTTCTGACTTTGAATTATATGAAGAGCCAGGTCACCGAAAGTGCTAAATGTCTTAACATGTAATGCCTGGACTAAGGCCATTCCATCCCTAATAAGTACGGATGCAGAACGATCGTATGGTGACAACTGGTGCTTAGTTGCAGCTTCTGCTTCTATTTGATGGCAAAGATCGGCCTTGCATGTTTTTTGCATAGTGCCGTCTTCGTGGAAAAGAGATGTAGGAACAGGTCCGATTGGGAGGGATAGAACCTTCTCTATTGTAATATCTTCACGACACCCCGCAAGAATTAGAGCCCGACGGAATACTAATTCTGGACTTATATGTACACTTAGAACTTCTCCTGACCTACACTTGATTTTGGACTTTTTCGTTAAATCTTCGAAGGTTTTGATTTTTGATCTCGATATTGGGCCATAGAAGTCACTGTTGCTACCTTCTGCCAACGCACCATTGACAAACGATTTGACCATTTTTATACCATCATCAAATGCTTTTGTCAGTGATGATTCAATTTCAGTATGCGCATGCATGCCGGTTGAGATGTTAATGAGTGCTTTAGGATGAGATTTAATATCAAAAGGATTTGTCATTCGCTGTTGAACATGTTCTATAACAAGTTTGACATGCTCTTCGTCTCGCCGTAATGCTGTTGGTCGAGTTTCCTCATGAGAGGGTTCTTCTGGAGCAGAAAATCCAGATCTGGTTCTCATTTCTGCACTAAACTCTGCGAGCACGTGACGGGTCAGGGACCAGCGAATTAGTGCAGACTTTTGTCTTGTAATGCCAACTATGCCACCCCGGCCTTTTGAATCTTTGATTACTGTCTTTTCTGTCGCCATGTCGCTCCATATCCCGTTAAATTTACCTGGCTTCTGGCGAATGGCAAACTGTCCTGCTGAAAATGCCGGTTGTATATCAGATGTTAAATTGAGCATATCTAAAATATATACAGGTAACCATCTCGAATAATTTACTCTGTTTGCCATAAACATGTATGGTAACATTGAGGAAATGGAGGTCAAATGCATATCCCACGAACCTTCTCGTTCCGCACTAACATTCTGAATCATGATTTCTACAGCGCGTAAAAACATATCCCAATACTTGAATGTTGGTGACGATTGACATCCCCACTGTCTGAATTCTTCAAGACGTGGCATCAAAATAGTTCTGACGACAATCAGAGCTTCGTTTACAGATTTATTATTGTCCTTATCACTTTCGAAATTGGAGACTACCTCATACAGTAATGACCAAAATCTATCAGGAAATGAAGCCATCAAATCATTGTCTCTGCACCATTGAAAAAAAGCGGATAACCACAAAGCAACCAACGCCTCATATACAACGGTTAGTGCTCTTACAGCACGGTTAAACTGTTTCCAACACATCATCTGATCAACGGTCCCTGCTGCATAAACAGATGAGTCAATTAGTAAATCCTTCAGACCACCATCACCCCAAAGTTTCCCAATCGACGCTATGAAACATGAAAGAGTATGAAAGCCACCTAAACGAATAATGTGCGTTTTAAATGTTTCTGGCATTGCCCATTCCACCTGTTTCGCAATTGCATAGAGCTGTTGGTCGAATGTTTGAATCGAATAGCTCTGACCCATTGACTTTGTCATATCTGAACATCGTTTCATAGTCGTATAAACTGTTGACATATCACTTGGCTTTGCGTCTACTATTGGAGCGTACGACACCACAGCAAATTCATTTCTGAATTCAGAAAGAGTGCTGTTATATCCGGTCCAAAATGGAATGGTTTGATGGTCAAACTTGTCTAACTGAACAGGAAAGTTATCAATATCTCTTGACATGGAGCGTAAAATTACCCAAAGAATCTCCGATGTATTTTGCATTTTTTCAGCACATTTCAAGATGTTGTTGAAAGCATTCGGAACACGAACAGGAACTCCTCTTACCTTTGGTTTAATGAAAGGTAGAACAGCAGTCAAAGAAGATGCATTGTCAGTCAACGGACACGTTTTATCTTGACCTCTCTTTACCTTAATCTGACGCAAAGTAGAAACAATTGTGGACGGACAAACCTGAAAGACTGCTCGTGCCATTGAATGAAACGTGTCCTTACCATCAATTGTCTCAGTGTTGAGGTGTATATTGTCGGCACCTTCTTGTATCAAATACCCCCTTGATGATTTGAAACAATGCCGTCCGGAACATAAATACCGTCTTGAATACGGTCAACCTCATGCATGGCAATGCTTGTCAGATATCGTCTGACCTCTGCATAAGAAGCACAAAAGCCATGCAAATACAAAGTTTCGATTAATGTTCGTGACCCATATTCATGATGTAACTGAACGGCTAGGCCCAAATGGAATGGGGTAAATGCTGATTTAGCTACTGAAACGATACATTCTGTAATTGCCATAGATTTGCGAAGTTTATCTTGAGGGACAACATAAGGTTCAGAAGCAACTTTGTGGGATTTTTCATCAATCAACCAACAAATGAACTTGAGAAGAGATGCTGGCATATTTTCCATAGAAGCACCAAGCGAGGCTTCATTGGCACTAGGGTAGTCATCAGAAGAAATAGCAAGGTTTTTGATATCACGCCTAAGAGGGTTAGCTGCAGAGTGAAGTAATTGGTCTTCATTCAATGTTTCCTTAATATCTGCAGAAACACCTTGATGTAATACTGAAAGTCTTAACATGGACTTTAATTTTCCTGCTGCCGATATGGCATCCCCTATAGTAAGGTCAGAGCTAAACACTATATTTGACATCCCTTGTCCCCGCTGTGTCTGAATTGTAATTGAGCTGCCATAATAACTTATTAATTTGTTTTGAAGTTTGTAAGATTGGTATTTATCGCAGACATTTTGAGGTAAAAGTGACTGGTATATATCAAGGGACTTGAAAGCAAGTTCATGTTCTGCTTCTTCATATACTGTATTGTCTGGTTTTAGAGGAGTTGACTTTAATAAATACTTCGTAATGCATGCTGAATGGTAGACTGCATTTGAAAACAAATCTTTACTAGAAATTAGCTTTGCCATGGATAAATCATTACTCGCATCAGCGCACTTCCAGAGACTGTCAACACGTTCACGCGACTCGATCTTATGTAGTTTTCTGTCTTTTTTAAAAGTTTTGTTTTTACACAAAAAAACATGTTTTTACATCCAAACTACAAGGAGGAAATTGAGCGCGAGTTTGTATAAAAGTATCAGGTTGTGGGGATACTTGTGGATCAGATTGGTCACATACTTGGCTTTCTGTTTCTAATTTTGTCTGCTGGTGTATGTCCTGTAACATGCCCGATGATACATAACTCTTTCATCTAAGGAAAGTAGATTATTTAGAGAAGTGAGTTGTTGCATCACCCTGTCGCACACCAAATCTCTGCGTATATCCATAGCTTCAATAAAACTTTTTTTCCCGACCGCTCGCATACTTATTAATTGCTCCGATGTTGTACATTGACACACAATGCATTTTCCCCACACAATATCATTCTTTCTCCTTTTGGGACTAGTAGGAGTAAACTTTACTGGACTACCATAACTATCCATTATCCGGAAAAAATCGGATCCAAAGGATTCGGGTAAACTTTTATAAAAAGCCAATATTCAATCAACAAAAATATAACGGATTTACACAATATACACAAAAAAAACTACGATATAAAATCAAATTACACTTAAAAAAACTAAAAAATAATCAAATTATCAAGGAAAATGTACAAAATCGTATCGAAACTATTAAATTAATTGTGGAGCAAAACGACCTTGTGACGAACTTGATAGATGGTAACTATAAGTGATGGAGCTGATTGACGGATATGAAATTTCCGTAATCAAAACAGGATACAAATGATGTTTTTGTTTTTGAGTTTTTGCCAAAACTGTTTGGAATTTGCCTATATAAATTTGCATGCAGTATCACAATAATATATTCTTCCCTATCAAATGACAAATACTGCCTTTGAAATGTATTTTTTCTAGTTTTTAGAGAAAAATGCCTTATATTTCCACCTAAAAAACTGTCAACTTTAAGTTCGATTTTTTTTATTTGGGAACAGTATTATATTTATGTCTTCATAATTCCGATGATCCTTGGTTTTATGTGTATCGAAAATAATTACGAGCTGAGACTGAAATTGAACCAAACTTTTTTTATTTCAATCTTAAGTCGACTACCCAAAACCGTAAATTGAGGGATACCCCATAAACGTGCTAAAATAAAAAAATGTGACCATAGAAACTTTTTACGACCCGACGAAAATTAAAATATAGATATTTTTCTATCATTTAAAACAATTTCCAGCCGTGTGTTATTCCGGACCATTAAACTCGTTAACTAAGCGTCTTTTTCGAGGTCAGTTGCAGTACTAAAAAGATTATGTCTTGTTTTCGATTGTAACACTTGTCTGAGTGTGAATATGTATTCGGGATGATGAGTGCTTGTTCGTTCTTTACCCTCAGTGTATATTTGTTAGCTTGATTTGTTTCTAATCGATTTATGAGATTTGACTATCGGTAAATAATTGTTGCCTGAACAGAATCACATTAGATTGTTAACCTGCGCGGAATACACAACATTTTAAGCATGTTAAGAATGATATATGTATCGTAGTTATATTAAATTATACAAAATACAGCTAAAGAAGGGAACATATGTGTAAAGATTAGCCTATCAGTAGAGATTTGTTGGTCTAATAAATGCTGAAATACATTAAAAAAACATATTTACAAAAATTAAATTTTTAAATTAACACAAAAAAAAAACAAGGAAAATCCAAAACAAAAAAATTATATCAAATTGCAATATCAAAAGCCAAATCACATATAATGAATGGGAAACAACTGTCATATTCCTGACTTGGTATAGGCACACCTAATGTAGAAGATGGTGGATTAAACCTTGTTTTATATCATTCTGAACCTCAAACGTGTATGACAGTCGCATAAAACTCCATCATATTGAAAATAATGTGTAAACAAAACAAACAGACGTAATTGTTGCTGTTGGCAGTTCAATTTTGATCTATGAGTGTGACTGTCCCTCTGGTATCTTTCGCCCTTCTTTGATAAGAAATGTAAAAAAAAAAATATAAGGGAATGTTACTTTGGATAAAAAAGACAAGATATACCATATATATAACGATATTCTTGTGATATATGATAGACAGTCATTTTCTCAACAGGTGCACATAAATAATCGATATCTCTTAATTAAGTTAACAGATTTCGGAAGATTACATTTAGATAATGACAAGTGTAAAAATAAAACACTGTCTAGTCAGCTATGGGAAATATGTGGAACACACGCAGACAAAACAAGTATATAGTCAAAATCAAAATGGAGTGGCTTATGATGGGTTTTTATTTTAATTTATATAAAAAAAATGTTTAAATCGTATTTTTGATAAATTTGAAAAATAGAAGGATGAAAACGGAAATATACCATAATTTGCATCCGGTTAAACATTCAGCTCAAAAATTTGATCAACTGATCTTTTGGTTGGTTTTGAGAAATAAAGAATATAGGGTATTACCCCATGCAACAAAATCACTAGATACAAATTAACAAATAAACAGCAAAAAAAAGTAATATAATTTGTTGAAAAAAGGGCATATTCTAAACCAAGTTAGAAAAATGACAGACTATTCCACTGGTTCCGTTGATTGATAGTCTGACGTTCGATTTCGTCGCGGGTTTTTTTCGGTGATTATGGACTTCACCTTTTTTGAATATAACTTACAGTTCAATATTTTTGTGATACGTTTTTTTTTCTAAATGCTTATTCTTTTGAGTACTTTTTATCAGGCCTTACGCTACGTGTTGTACATAACTTTAGAATCAGTTAAATTGTAGCATCACATAAACAACTGAACATCAGGTAAATAGATGTGTGCTCTGAAATGGAATGTATTGTCTGCACTTACATCATAATACTTAAGGCGAGTAAAATCCGTTTAAGTATATAGAAGAGGGAAAGGGGAAGGTTCATGAATACGATCAAGTTGATTTTGGACATAGGGTGAGAATGAACAGTTGGAAAGAATAACATTTTCAATTTCTAAAATTTTGAAATCATTATCCCTTCAAGTGGCAAAATAAATCAATGGTATTCAAAATGCCCTAAGTGTCATATATAAACATTTAATGCAGGTAGACCATTAAAACAGAACACTCATAAGCATTGATGATTTAAACTTAATGTTCTATTTTTAAACAAACATAAAATAATCATACTCACGAGGAAACTATGATTACACAATTAACCACCTGCAAATCAATGTACAGCCGAAAGGCAAGGTATTCATATTACATACAAAGAATCAAACCTAGTATTTGGATATAAAATTGTGCATTGATCTCAAGATTTTACACATTAAAACAAAATATCTCCTCTGTCACATCTTGTTCTTTTAGAGTTCATTTAAATTTGTTTATAGTTTTGACTGTAATATTTTTGTGGACTACTGTGTGTCCTGTTTGGTATTTTGTTTATGAGCCATTGTGTTTTCAGTTTTTTCTTTGGATTGGTGATTTGTGAGTGTATTTTGTTTAATTGTCTGCAGCGTTTTCATTTTAGAAGAAGAAGACGATTTTTTATTTCCAATTATGGGCCCCAGAGGGCATAAGCATTACAACATCAATATTACAATACAAAAAATAATATGAAAAAAAATCAAGTTCTTAAAGAATATATTTGTAAAAGAGGGACGAAAGATACCAAAGGGACAGTCACACTCATAAATCGAAAATAAACTGACAACGCCATGGCTAAAAATAAAAAAAGATAGTACACATGACACAACATAGAAAACTAAAGAATAAGCAACACGAACCCCACCAAAAACTAGGGGTGATCTTAGGTGCTCCGGAAAGATAAGCAGATCCTGCTCCACATGTGGCACCAATCGTGTTGCTTATGATATAACAAATCCGGTGACTAGTCTAATTCGGTAGGTCACATTCATGAAAGGGAAGGGGATTATAGTTACGACGTAAGGAATATATCCTATATCATTTGTGAAACGGTTATTCCATAACGGTCAACCAACTCGTGATTGCGTCCGTAAAATTTACGAAGGGATGATTTCAACTTCATCATTTGGAACTATTGGTTTAATAGCTTTCTTGTGAGCAGCAACCCTCTATCAAGAAAATCATGATAGGAAATGCAAGCACGGGAATATCGTATCAATTGGGAGATATATACCCCGTACGCAGGTGCTGCTTGAATGTTGCTACTTAGAAATGGAAAGTTCACAATTGGAAAGCTGAAATCATCTCTTTTGTCGTCAAGTCTTGTTTTCAACGGACCCTCGTTGTCAATTTCTAGATGTTAGTCAAGATATGAGGCCGACTTATCTGTATCTGTAGTATCCTTTATCTCTATTTCGATGGGATATATGTGTTCCACATATTCACCAAATTTTGAATTATTTAGTGAAAGAACATCATCTATATAGCGGAAAGTAGAGTTAAATGATGTCGCTAACTTCTTATCTTTCTTCCTAAGAAGTTATAGTATGAAGTCAGCCTCATAATAATAAAGAAACAAGTCGGCAAGTAGAGGGGCACAATTTGTTCCCATTGGAATGCCGACAATCTGTGGGGAAAATACGTCCTCCGAACGTAACAAATATGTTGTCAATTAAGAAATCAAGCATCTTGATAATGTCAGTTTCAGAGAATTTTTTATTTGAATCAGAGTGATCCTTAACAAAGTAGGATGTATCCCTCCCTAAGACAAGATACTTGTTTCTACGTTGGCCATTTTTTATGAAGCAAAACAATACCAACTCTTTCAATTTGTCTTTTAGTTTGGAATGTGGAATACTTGTGTAAAGTGTAGAAAAGTCAAATGTTTTAATACTATTACAAGATGAAAGAGAGTAATATCGTATGTTACTCTAAAAGATCTATGGGATTTTTAAGTATCCACATCCGATTCACGCCAACTCTAAAATAGGCAGTTTCACAATAACTTTGAAGCCCGTATTTGATTGCTGATAAAATATATTTAAAAATTTAGAAAGAGGTTTCGTGGAGCACTTGGAAGATCCAGCAATATACCGTTGTTTGTAAGGACACTTATGTAGTTTAGGTATCCAATACAGTGATGGAAGATCCAGTTCTTCATCTTTGGTTGAAATTCCAAAGGAACATAGACAATAACAATCAAAACCAAGGAGTAAACAAAGACTCGAAAAACCAAAGGACATTTACATCAACAGTTATAAAAAATAAATAAAAAACAACACCAACTCCACTAAAAACCAGGAGTGAAATCAGGTGCTCCGGAAGGGTAAGCATTTCCTGCACCGTATACGGCACCCGTCGTGTTATTTCTTTGTTCAGTTCGGTAATGATGGAAGGTTATTATGACTGAGGAAGAATATCAGATATGATTTCTGACACACTTTTGTCATAATGGCCAATCAGTTCATGATGGCGACAGTAAAATGTCTTGAGTGATGATCTTAATTTGATTGATTCATAGTCCTGTCTTAGCAACTTTTGAGAAAGCAGTATTCCTCGTTCAACAAAAGCAACGTACTTTGAGCTAGCTTTAGAGTAACGTATCAATTGAGATACATATACTCCATATGCTGGTGCCTCTGGAATGTTGCTACACAGAAATGGAAAGTTGACAATAGGAAACTTAAAATCATCGCGTTTGTTTAATTTTTTGTATTCAACCTACCATCAGTAGTCATTTCGAATAAAAGATCGAAATATGAAGCAGATTTATCTGTGTCGGTAGTATCTTTAATCTTAAATTTCAAGTTCACTTTGATATATTAAATGTACAGACCTATGAATTGTCAATACCTAATTCGTTTATCAAGCAGTTGTAAATTGCTAATGCATTATAATGTAAGTGTGGTTGGTAAAGATAATTAACCAATGGCCAAAAATAGATTTCCATATATGTATAGTACACAATCAGTTTAGATATACATATATAATAAAGAAAATTAACATGTCTACATGTCAGCAGCAAATTGGAAAGTATTATGTTTGTTTCCAAAAGGCAGCTGACACCAGAAGGTGATACCTTATGAACCATAGTTATAATATATATAAATGTCTCGTTCCTACCTGTATCAAAAGCAAACAAGGAAGCATCGTAACTTAAATGCAGTTCATACCAAAGAACGATGCCTTCAGGCTATAAGAGAAACATTTGAAGAAATTACGTTCTAAACAAAAAAAAAATTTAATCGGCTAGTATGTTTCTGATATTCAGATGAATATGTATTTCTATGTCCAATCAAATGTACAAACACATATAGGTTCCCTGTAACTAATCCTCACACTATGGAAGATGCATACAAATTCTGATTACGATTCCTGAGCACCTGAGATCAAGGATCTCTTTGAATAAAGTCAGTATAAAATGCAATAACTAATACACAACTCCGCGGGGCATAACAAAGAGAGGAAGTCCACAAAAACTGATACAATAAAACTTTATCAGCAAACTGAACAACTGGAATACATCTTTCCTGACTTGTAATGGTTATAACCTTTCAACTACATCAGGTAAAATCACCCTTAGATGGTTCTAAATGCATCCTTGACTTTCATGTTTAGAGTTGAGATTCCCTAATGAGCGTAAATCTAGAAAATTACTTAGAATGCATGCATACAAGACCAATTGGTCTTCTGTTGTTTTCTGCCCTCTAGTTGGACTGTTGTCTCTTGTCACATTCCCCATTTTCAGTTTCAATTTTAAGTTTTATTTTCAGTAACATACTACAGCTAAAACTAAAAAGCTACAAATCCATCGAAAAATATATCGTCCAAATAAAACATATGCGCTCTTGTTGTCATAACATAATCTTCTTTGATATACTCGGCATTTGTACATCGGTTGATACTTTTGCTGATATAAAAATTAGTATAAAAAGAAAGATACCATTATATTTTGGTCACCGACGGAATCAATTTAAATTTAAAACAACCCCTTATAAAAAGAAGACCACGCTTTTTAAATCAAAAACATTCCGGATGCTGCACATAAATCAAAGGTCTATATATTATTCTTTACCATAGCATTGTGAGCCAAAGGCAAAATCAAGAAACTCAAACGCCTTAAGATGGTACTTAACACTACAGGGAGATAACTCTGTAAAATCAGCTAAACGTTTTGATGTTTTATATCCTTTAACTCTACTTTCCGCTATAGAGATGATGTTCTTTCACGAAATAGTTCAAAATTTGGTGACTATGTCGAACGCATCTATCCCATTGAACTAGAGATAAAGGATACAACAGATACAGTTAAGTCGGCCTCAGATCTTGACTTACATCTAGAAATTGACAATGAGGGTCGATTGAAAACAAAACTTTACGACAAAAGGGATGATTTCAGCTTTCCAATTGTGAACTTTCCATTTCTAAGTAGCACCTGCATACGGTGTATAAATCTCCCAATTGAAACGATATTACTACAATCTCCTACCCTTTCATAAATGTGACCTACCGAATTATACATTTTACCGGATTTGTTATCGCATAAGCAACAGGACGGGTGCCACATGTGGAGCAGGATCTGCTTGCCCTTCCGAAGCACCTGAGATCACCCCTAGTTTTTGGTTGGGTTCGTGTTGTTTATTCTTTAGTTATCTATGTTGTGTCATGTGTACTATTGTTTGTCTGTTTGTCCTTTTCATTTTTAGCCATGGCTTTGCCAGTTTACTTTCGATTTATGGGTTTGACTGTCCCTCTGGTATCTTTCGTCCCTCCTTTGTATTGGTAAATAATTATTTGGCTTCTTCAAGTTTTTTGAAACTTTTATATTTTTTTCAAAGGGTCAAAGTAAATATTTTGTCAAATTTTTATAGAAATTAAACGAGCCAAATAAAATTCAGGCAATGTGTTGGGTACCACCTTAATATACTTAGTGCAAAACATCACGTATTGATTTCTGTTTCTATTACTAGGTAACATCGTATAATGTTTTTACTTTCCTATCATAAACCCGGTTAAACCAGAAATGACAGATGTATTACCTCGAGCTTGATTTATATATTATTGGATAAAAAATGTATCTTCATAATCACACGAAGGATTTCAATACAAACAACTGCATGGTGGTAAGACAAAACTATGGTAAAGTCAGATTGTATTTTTTATACAAAAATGTAGTTGTTTGACACCAAGAAAAAGTAACGAAAGATTTATGTCATCATGTTCAAGAATTTTCCTTGTTTATAACAAAGTATTGGAAATGCTTGTTTTATTGAGCTGAGCAGGATACGTAATTGTAAAACCAAGTACCAATGTAAAGTCATGACATTGTTCTTTATCTCATGTACCATGTGTGTACTGCACATTTTCCCACTTTTGTGGACCAACGATTTCGTCTGAATTACGTATTTGATGTTATGTATGTTGATATTTTTATATTATTCAACCATTAACGGGAAGTATATTGCTGTAAAACATCTGTAAATGAGGACATCAGTAGTTTTCCGGTGCTCATACATCATAAATCTATTTAGAGAAGACAAATCCTGGTTACAAAATAAAAATCGAGGAAAACACACTTACTATAAAAGGAAAATAAACAAACAACAGGAACACTGAAGTGAACAAATAAAACCACTAACTTACATAGAAACGAACTGTTTGATAACAACTGCCATATTCCTGACTTGGCACAAAACATTTTAAAAATAAATTGTGGGTGTTATTGCGTGCCAAACCTCCCGCGTTATGACAGTATTAAAAATAAATCGCTGAAAGGACAACACTATGCGACAGAAATAGAGCACAAACATACGCAACTCAATTAAACCATTGTGGTGACGTCAACCTATTCATTTACCGTAGATTCTTTTTCTAGAATCAACACTTCCTATATCCGTCGCTGAAATGGACTCACCAAATTATATTCAATTGTTTTCTTTGTTTGTCTAATTTCATTAAGTTTGAATTGGCCAATTTACTGATTTCTGTTCACTAATAGAATTATTTTAAAAACTTACCTTTATTTTTTGTAATTTCTATATGCCTTCACTGGGAATCGAACCCGCCCATGAATTCTGTTACGTGTTAATAACATCAACATATCGACGAAACCTCTCGGCTACCAATATGTTACGATTTAAATGTCTGATTTCTATATATAAATGAATATATGATCTACATCGGTACAACGGACACACAGGGATTGTACGTTTCTATATACAATAATAGGCAATCGTATAGTATGAGTTGGTAGTCGCGAGGTTTCATAGCTAGGCTCAATGAGTTAGAACTTGTCGGTTTAGGTTCGAATCCTTGTGTTCTCTGTGTTGTCCCTATTCTCTAGTTTTCTTTTCTAAAACCTAGTTTGATCGTTTATTATCGGATCATTGTTGGCTATTCCACATGTTTAAAAAAAATGTTTACATTCTAGGTGTCCATTTTTGTTTTATAAATTAATATAGTATGGTTTCATCTGTTTATCCGTAAATTCTTATGCTAGAAAATCGTGATGTGTCTAGAATAAGACTTCTTGATAGAAATTTCGGACACTTGCTCTATGTATATGTACTATAATATCGTATAGGGTTATTGCATAAATATTGGGGAATATTATTCCGAGTAAAATTTTATATTGCACGAGCTTGCAAGTGCAATATATGTTCTACGAGGGACGATATTTCCCAATATTCATGCAATAACCCTTTTATTGTATATAGCAATATAATATTTGAAAGTAAAAATTGGTTTAAACTAAGATGTTGTCGTTGGTGACGTCATGAATTAAGATTTATTGCACTAGTGCAATATTAGAATTTATTGCACGCTAACTTTTGGTTACATTCTGTGTGAAATATTATATTGCTATGCAATAATATAGGGTTATTGCATGAATATTGGGGAATATTGTCCCGAGTAGAATTTTATATTACACGAGCTTGCGAGTGCAATATATGTTCTACGAGGGACAATATTCCCCAATATTCATGCAATAACCCTTTTATTGTATAGCAATATAATATTTGAGAGTAAAAATTAGTTTAAACTAAGATTTAAACGTTGATGACGTCATAAATTTTGAAGATTTATTGCACTAGTGCAATATTAGAATTTATTGCACGCTAACTTTTGGTTACGTTCTGTAGGAAATATTATATTGCTATACAATAATATAGGGTTATTGTATGAATATTGTCCAGAGTATAATTTTATATTGCACAAGCTTGCGAGTGCAATATATAGATTCTACAAGGGACTATTTTCTCCAATATTCATGCAATAACCCTTTTATTGTATAGCAGTATAATATTTGAAAGTAAAAATTAGTTTAAACTAAGATTTTGTCGTTGATGACGTCAAGCATTTTGAAGATTTATTGCACTAGCGCAATATTAGAATTTATTGCACGCTAACTTTTGGTTACTTTCTGTGGGAAATATTATATTGATATGCAATAATATATGTTCTTTGTCAAGTTGTTGTCCCCGGCTTTGACACATTCCCCATTTTCATTCTCAATCTTATTAGAAATAAGATCGAATATGTCTCATTTTGTCAAAATATTAAAGGGCAGACGTGTTTTGTTGTACTTGTATTGTTTTGACCATTTAATTGGGATATATAATTTATTATTATAATGCATCGTTTGGCACGATAACATGGTTATTTAAACTCACTTACAATACCTTCTAATTAAGAATAGGCTTTGATTTTGAAAAGACATTAACACAATAGTTTAAGTTATAGATACAATGGATATTAAAGCGTTGATTCATGAAAAACAAACCATTCGCCCTCCGGGCTCATGGTTTCTTTTTCAAGAATCAACACTTATCCATTGTATCTATATCACAGAAACACACAAACAAATGATATCATAGTCGACACCACATTCAAACTGCAAAACCACAATGAACATATGTTGTATGGATTATACAGGAACACACATCTGTATGTGATTGAAACTAAACTAATTGATAGAACTGTAAAATAAAATACGAGTAAATGGCTTTTAGTTCAAACTACGGTCATTTGATAAAAGGATATGTAAAAGGAGAGAACAATTAAAATCTGCAAAGAGAATTACATGTAAATGGTTTACAATTTGTATTTTTTTTTTATCGACGTCGTTTACCTTAATTGTTTGACTTTCTAATTGTTTTAATGTCTTTTGTTTTCTTTCCAGGGTAAAATGAAAATATGTCAACTAATGATTATTCTGTGTGTTTCTGAAGCTCTTGTGGTACCATCAACACGTGAAATACCACCATCTAACTTCTCCTTAGGTAAAATTATGTGTGAAAATAAACCTTACTAGATAATTTCTCCATCTTACCTAACATATTTATAGGGATTTCCATTTCCTTACTAATGAAGTGGGCAATCACGAACATCTTACAACGATATATTATCCAGTGATATCTAGACGGGTTTTCATGACATTCAGAAAAAGGACAAAGTCAAAGAAAATCGATTCGACTTATAAAAAAAAAGGGGGGAAGTTTTCTTTCTATCTTATTTATTGTCACCTCGAAGATATAAAGTAAATGAATATAAACTCATTCCATTTGACTGTACGTTCAAAGTATAGAGTACTTAGTACGTATTTCTTTTCCATGTACGTTTAATTTAAAAGTCAAATGTAAGTTGTTCCATTTGACTGTACGTTTACAGTTTAATATTTGATATTCCATTTGACTGTACTTGTATGGTTAAATATATGTTATTCCAATTGACCTTTACAGTTTAATATATGTTATTCCACTTGACTGTACGTTTAGGGTTTAATAGATGTTATTCCATTTGACTGTACGTTTATAGTTTAATATGTATGTTATTCCACTTGACTTTACCTTGATAGTAAAGTATATGTTTCTTCATTTAACTGTTTTTTCACAGTTAAATGAATGGTATTCCACTATATTGTACTTTTATGTTCTTCAGATAATGTTGATGAATTATCTTTTCTACTGACGGCAGTCATTGCCTCTAATATCATTACAAACATAAAGTCATCAAATGAGACTGCTTCACAGACATTGACGACAATGATGGCGATGATGACGGCGATGATGATGATGTCCCCGGCAATCACGCCAATGATAGTTCCTATGATGGCGACGACCACTGTGATATTGATCAATAGTGTCATGGACCAAAGTAAGCATGCTTCAAAATACGTCCGTTATGTTCATCAGCACAACCTGAAAGAAAATAAATGTTATACTTTTCGTTAACAGATTAAATGCTTTGAATGAACTAGAACTCGTGGTATTGATATGTAATGTTAAAAGTTACAAATTAAAAAGATAATGTCTATGAATTTGTGGCGATATCTCGGCGGTAAGAGTAATAACAAACATCTGGAAACACATTTTTAAATTTAATCTCTTAAACATTTTATTTTGTAAAACTTCATGTGTTTTTATTAAGGAGATGGTGAAGAGGGGAAATAAACTCATCATAGATACCAGGACTAAATTTTGTATATACGCCAGACGCGAGTTTCGTCTACAAAAGACTCATCAGTGACGCTCGAATCAAAAAAGTTAAAAAGGCCAAATAAAGTGGCTAATAGTTTAGCCTGTGAATTGTAAACTAACTAGTATATTTATTTTGTATCGGGTAAAGATGATGGAAATAATTTTCTTTCCTTTTTGGTTAATAAAACCACCCCAGATTGCAGTATATACGTCACAAAATGGAGGTATAAATATATTCACATTGTCCAAATTTGGGAACAGTAGCATTTATCTGTAATATTTTCATAAGATTAGGAACATTAGCATTTATCTGCAATATGTTCAATCGATGGTACAGTACCAGTTGTATAACCGAAACTGACAGTATGTAATCCAGATTCTTGTATGATCATGCGAAGTGCCCCTTTGTACTAGCTATAATGGACTTGTTGAAAATTATCCCAGATCCATATTTTATATTTGTATATGTTTGAGTTACCTTTACCTTTACCATATTTATTGGTAAATTGAGGGTTTTTACTCATATTAAGACATACTCTGTACCCATTTCATTGTTTCTTAGAATTGTACTTGTTAATATTTCATCGTCTATAAAAATACAATCAATGCAATCAAATATATCTGATGGTTAAAATTTAAACACGGAAGGATCTGGTGTATCAATTTCTGACAAGAGTTCCAAATAGTCATTACACACAAATTAAAAAAAAAACAAAGCAAAACTTAGCATTATTAAAGAAGAGGGACGAAATATACCAAAGGGACAGTCAAACTCATAAATCTAAAACAAACTGACAACGCCATTATTAACTTGTCTTTCTTCAGTTGTTTGTAGTTAATTTACCATTTCCATATGTTGGCTTACCTAAAAAAAAAAAACATTTTAATAAAGATTAAAAGTTCATTCACTCAAAAGATTACCCAGAGTTCATGTCAACATTCCGTCTTCTAACAGAAATATCACGACAGTTGAGATATTAGCATTGACTGCTCCGAGCTATCCTGGTATAGATTTATAAGCCAAAAGTCAATCAAGTTGTACTACCAATATGTTATTATAATTCAAAAGTCAATCACGTTGTACTATGTTATTAATTTATGTTTATCAATCAAACGTTTCCATAATCATTTTGTTTTCATTATTTTTTAAGACGTTTGTCCATCTGATTGGGTTGTACTCGAAGATTCGTGTTATTTCTTCAGTGAGCTCACCAACATCCTAACCTGGAATGATGCACAGGTGAGATCTATAACATACAAAATATTCATAAAACCAAGTTGTTTTCAACCGACACTCTTTGTCAATTTCTATCCGATCTTCTATCACTAACTAATTCAACACTTGGTGACTACTAGTATGTTAAACGCATCAATCCAATCGAACTAGAGAAAATGATACTTCAGATACAGTCTGTCTCATATCTTGACTGTAATCAAAAAATTGACAATGAGGGTCGGATGAAACAAAATTTTACGACAAATATGTTATATGTACCAACATTCCAGCAGCGCCTGCATACGGAGTATATATTTCACAATTGATCAGATATTCCTGGGCTTGTATAAACTATCAGGATTTCCTTGCTAGAGGATTGTTGGTCACAAGGGAGCTATTAAACAAAGAGTTCCAAAATGGTGAAGTTGAAATCATCTATTCGTTGATTTTACGGACGCCATCATGAGTTGGTTGACCATTATCGGATTTCCATTTCACAAATGATATCAGATATATCACTTATGTCGTAATTACAATCCTGTTCCATTTCCACGATTGTGACCTTTCAAATTAGACTTCTTACCGGGTTTGCGTTCAACATTGTTACCAAATTTTAAATTATTTAGTGAAAGAACATCATCTATTTAGCGGAAAGTAACGTTTAGGATACTTCTATCTTCTTGTTTTTCTTCTAACGAAGTTCTTGCATGAAGTCAGCCTCATAAGACTTAAGGACCAAGTCGGCAAGAAGAGGGGCACGGTTGATTCCCATGGAAATGTCGAGAGTTTATTGAAAAACACGTCCTCCAAACGTAACAAATATGATGTCAAACAAGAAACCAAGCATCTTGATGATGTCAGTTTCAGAGAATTTCTTGTTTGAATCAGAGTGATTTTTTCATAAAGTAGGATGTATTTCTTCCTAAGACAACATACTTGTGTCTACGTTGGCCATTCTTTTTTATGAAACAAAGCAATATCAACTCTTTCAATTTGTCTTTACTTTGGAATGGGAAAAACTTGTATAAAGAGTATAAAAGTCAAATGTTTTTATATTATTGCAAGATTAAAGAATCTTCGATTGTGTGTACTCTAGAATAACTTTGGATTTTTTAAGTATCCTTTTCTGATTCACGCCACCTCTAGAATATGTTCACAATAACTTAGGAGCCCGACTTTGATTGCTGATACAATCGATGTTAATAATGTTGAAAGAGGTTTCGTGGAGGAAAGTGGATTCTGTATTAAAAATTAAGGAACTTTTAACATTTCATTGACTTTTTGTCATCGTCTACCATTTCTAAAGCCTCGGTCACACCTTACCAGATAGCACGAACGGACGCCTAACGGATGAAAATAAAAGTTGTCAGTTGGCAAAATAGTTTGTTCTTCAAAATGCCGCTAAAGAGTCGTGTCTGTCGTGAATAAGATCTGATTGATTGCAAAGATGTGGCCTTAATCTAAGATCGATTATTAATAATAAAAATTCATGAACCCTAAGAAATCTGACATACCAATAAATGGCTTTTCTGACGCGAAATTTTCAATTGGCATTTATCCGTTTTAGATCCGTTCATCATCCGTTTTATCCGTTATACGTCCGGTAGAAGTCCGTTTCACATTCGTTCAACATCCGTTTTATCCGTTACACGTCCAGTATACGTCCGTTGGTAAATTTATCTGCCAGACCTCCAACGGATGTATAACGGACACGTACTGGATACAAAACGGAAACGAAACGGACAATCACCGTACAAAACGGACGCCTACCGGACGTTCAACGGATATTTCATCCCTTGGACGTCCGTTAAAAGTTTTGAACATGCTCAAAATTTTCCACCGGACAGAACGAACGTCGACGGATAAAACGTACGCTTAACGGACATGCAACGGATATGAGGGGACGTCTAACGGATAAGAGCGGACGTCTAACGGACATGAACGGATTAAAACAAAGCTATCCGTTAGGCGTCCTTTCGAGCTATACGTTAAGGTGTGACCGAGGCTTTACTCTTTAAAGCTATGTAAACTATGTTTTTTTTGTCATGATATAAATAATTCTATTGGATAGAGTTATGAGGACTTTTGTTTGTCTTGTAAGCTTAGAACAGACCATGTAATTTTTGTCAAGGTTTGGTTTTGGTGGGAGTTGCTTGTCTGTAAAAGCAGAAACAAAACTACCTTTACAAATTTGTTGTTAGAAACGATATTTGATATTTAAAAGAAATGAAATTGGTATTGGGTGACCCCGTTATGATATGCCACCAGTAGCACACGAACTGGTTTCTGATTTTCTAACAAAATAAGGCAGAGGTATTGTCTTTTAGTTTAAAACTACAGACTACTCATTTACAGTACGGCTTCATTTTATATTCGGACCTCCGGCTTTGGCTTTTTCGTATCTCATATATTGGTCTCGAAACATCTATAAGATAGCCTCCCAGATGTTACAAGTTCATATCTTGTGTCTTATGTAAAACACAAGACATAATATATTTGTTTGTTAAATATTTAGCCAATCTACAATTAATTCCATCGTTATGCCTAATATATCATGCATGTACTGTGTAACAATAAAATTGAGAATGGAAATGGGGAATGTGTCAAAGCAACAATAACCCGACCATAGAACAGAAAACAGCAGAAATTCCCGCACCCGGAGGCGTCCTTCAGCTGGCCCCTAAACATATAAATATATATGTACTAGATCAGTGATAATGAACTCCATACTAAACTCCAAATTATACACAAGAAACTAAAATTAAAAATAATACAAGACTAACAAAAGGCCAGAGGCTCGTGACTTTGAACAGTCACAAATATTTGGCAGGGTTAAACATTTTTATGAGATCTCAACCCTCCCCTATATCCTTATGCAATGTAGAAAAGTAAACGCATAACAATACGCACATTAAAATTCAGTTCAAGTGAATTCCGAGTCTGATGTCAGAAGATGTAACAAGAGAAAATAAACAAAATGACAATAACACATTAATAACAACATCCTTCTAGCAGTTAACTGACATGTCATCTCCAGATTTCAATTAAACTGATTGAAAGATTATGTCTTCGTCATATGAATATCAGGTACAATCCCTCCCGTAAGGGGTTTAGTATCATACAATCATAACATATACTATAATAACCCGTGCCATGCCAACAACTAGTTTTTAAATAATAGTTATCAAAGGTACCAGGATTATAATTTGTACGCCAGACGCGCGTTTCGTCTACATAAGACTCGAGCTCATCAGTGATGCTCATATCAAAATATTTATAAACCCAAACAAGTACAAAGTTGAAGAGCATTGAGGATCCAAAATTCCAAAAGGTTGTGCCAAATACGGCTAAGGTAATCTATGCCTGGTAATAAGAAAATCCTTAGTTTTTCCAAAAATTGAAAGTTTTGTAAACGGGAAATTTATAAAAAATGACCACATTATTGATATTCATGTCAACACTGAAGTGTTGACTACTTGGCTGGTGATACCCTCGGGGACGAAACATCCACCAGCAGTGGCATCGACTAATTAATGTGTTTCGTTCCGATGCAAAGACCCTATAAGTGAATCAATATGTAAGCCGATATGCCATCGTTTAGATTCTACTGAGGAGTAAAAATAATCTCAAAATTGTCCTCTTCATATATTGCTACCGGGGGCAAAAAAGATGTTAAAAATTGGTAATAGTGCCCCGATTCCAAATGACATGACGTCATTGCGTCCTAAATGACAATGGCGAACAATGGGGGTACTCGTTTCATCGCAGTGGCGAGATATTCTTCATTACCTTACATACCAAAGATAGGACAGAATAGGAGCCAGAACATCAGTATTAAGTAGAACTTAGATATATATGTGATAAATATATTATAACCTGTCTTTTCCATATTGGCTCGGTATCATCCCTCGACCCATAGCGTCACTCGGCTAAAACCTCAGGCCTATATCGGAGTCTCAGAATGATACCAGCGCCAATATGGAAAAGGGAATGTTATAATCTATACTTATTTATCAACAAACCAAATAACATTAATTGGTACAGAGATACACCCCGTAAAGTTTACATAATGTAATGTATCCAGGTGCATGAGGAAAGAGCAAAATTTGCATCCGCAAATTTGCAGATTTAACATTAGTGTGCTGATATTTAAATAGTTATGAATATAAAATGTGTTTTCTGTCATGTATTACCTTCACTGGTGTTCCAATATCTGTCGTAGAGTAATGTATGTGTGTGGTTTGTTGTTTGTTTTTTATACTTGTCTTCATATTTAGGCTTACTGCAACGAACGTGGTGCAAAATTAGCAGAACCAGAAACGATGCAAGAAGTGAATCTATTGAAAGCGGAGGTCAACATCAGATACGGCGTCGTTGATAATGGTGTGTAGTCCAGTTTGGTAATATTTAATTTAATTTTGGATGTAACACGTCTTCTTATTTTGGCTTCCATACTACGCGCGTTATTCAGTGCACACCACATTATTATGATATTTCTTCAGAGACAGAAAAAATAATACAGTCATTCCTTAAGGTGGTACCTAACACTACAGGGAGATAACTCTGTAAAGTCAGCTAAACGTTTTAATTATGTTGTGTTGTGAAAGGAATATTAAGCTTCTCAATGATCAAAATTGGTGTTTGTCAAACTGCTATATAATCAGTGTAATTTTTCTGACAAAACGGTTGGTTCAAATTTTTTGAAATTTTTAAATTTTTGT
Organism: Mytilus edulis; assembly: GCA_019925275.1. Classification (NCBI taxonomy): domain Eukaryota; kingdom Metazoa; phylum Mollusca; class Bivalvia; order Mytilida; family Mytilidae; genus Mytilus; species Mytilus edulis. The sequence continues at coordinate 92,569,966 of CM034357.1, read as the reverse complement.
TAAAGGGTCAAAGTAAGTACTTTGACATAATTTTATGAAAATTAAATGAGCCAAATTAATTGAAGTGCAAGTGTTGGGTACCACCTTAAAAGGATGTCAAAAGTAACAATAACTTATAAAACAAAGACCTAAAATAAAAAATCGGAACTATAGGTGAAATAGTTTAATGTTTAAAGTTTAAATTGTGTTCTGTTTAAGGAGAGATAACCCAATTCGACCCATGTTATGTCGCCCATATTAGATGCATTATATTATGCTTGCTATGTATTTGATAATCTATCACATTATATAGATTATTCCGCGGTCTGTTTTGAAATTATTATCGTATATTATTTCCCTATATGAGTTTGTCTTGGGTTTATGATATGCTCTCTTTTGAAATACTTGCTGGTTTTGCCTATAGTAGTATGGCTTGGAGGTAATAATATGCTCTCTTTTGAAATGCTTATCGTATCATTTAATTACTTATAGGAGTATGGCTTTGAGGTAAATAATAAATAATATGCTCTCGTGAAATTCTTGTCGGATTATTTACCTATAGGGGTATGGCTGGGAGGTGATGATCTGAACACTGATGGAGTTTGGGAGTGGAGTTCTACAAATACCCCGATATCAACCACTGATTCTGATTGGGACACAGTTAATGGTAATCCGGGCAGTGAACAGTGTATGTTGATGTATTTGGCTTTTGGTTCTCTTTGGCGGGATACTGCATGCAATGAAGAACATGCATTTATTTGCGAAAGAGGTGAACGGTTGCATTTTATTTTGTTTGTACTAGTTAAACAACACAGAAACTAAATTGTTTTTTAAAAATTGTTCTGATGTTGTTAGTGAATATATAATTATCATCATAGACGGATGACGTTGATTTACATCACGGAAAATCCAAAAAAAAAAATAGTTATTAAAACTAAGACCATAATTGATATTGTTGGTCACAAGTAGTTAATTTTCAGTTTAATCTAGCTAGATTTGTTTTTAAAGTCTTGGTACAATTATCCATTGCTTAACTATATATATAGACTATAACTATCATGGTAAGAAAACAAACAATTATCAAGACATTGATGAACATAATTATGACAGAGAACATTTTGGATGTCTATAACAACACCACTGCAGATGTGTTCAGAGGCGGATTGAGGGGGAGGGGGCCCCTTTTCTGGGGAAAAAAATGGTTGCTTATATTGGGAATCACTGAAGCATGACCGGAGCGGGCCCTCTTAGGCAGTCAACGGGTCCCCACTTATGAATCCGTTACTGGTGTTAACTACTTGGTAAGTGGTACTATCGCGAAGGAACGCTTACAAGCAGTGCCATCGACCCGCGGTTGGTTGTAAATCTCATGAAAAATACCAGGATATAATATTTGGTACGTCGGAATATCTTCAACATTAATTGTTCAAAAAACGTCACATAATGTTAAGTAAGCTGTAGTCTGATATTAGTCGTACACGGGTACATATGTTGGAGGTCAATAGCAAATAGTATGTATCTTAAATGTAATACATTTTCAAGATAATCTACGTCATATATTTATTTGAGTGAATCACACAATCAACATATTTTTATTTCATGTATTAAAAAAAAAAATATATATTATTCCAGACTGAAGATTAACAACGTAGCACTCAGTAACAGTTGAATGGAAGGATTTACTTTCAAACGAGATGATATATTCCCACTTACCAAAACGACTTTGTTAACGAGAATTACAAGTTGTGTAAAAAAAATATGGCTTTCTAGTCTTTAAAATTCAAAGATGTTTAACTTAATTGTTATTGATTTACCCGAATGACATTGTTCAACGAAAAATATATTGGCACACTTTATGCAATGTGTTGTTTTTGTGATAAGCGACTGCCCTTTTCCAGTGCGTATTTACAAATAAATTTACGTATTAAAAAATCATTAAAAAAAGTCATTGTCTCACTGAATTGGATAAAGCAGATTTCAGAAAAAATCTATTAATACAACTAAGCAGGTGCAAAATGATTACTCATGAGACAATTATCTTTCAGAGACAAAATGACATAGATTGTAGCAAATAATGGTCGCCGTATGAACAAAATATTACAAAGAAAGGTTATATTTATACAGTGTTGTTAAAGAGAGGCGAAACATACCAAAAGAGAGACGAAAGATACCAAAGGGACAGTCAAACTCATAAATCTAAAACAAACTGACAGCGCCAAGGCTAAAAATGAAAAAGACAAACAGAAAAACAATACTAGTAGAACACATGACACAACATAGAAAACTAAAGAATAAACAACACGAACCCCACCAAAAACTAGGGGTGATCTCAGGTGCTCCGGAAGGGTAAGCAGATCCTGCTCCACATGCGGCACCCGTCGTGTTGCTTATGTGATTACAAATCCGGTAAATAGTCTAATTCGGTAGGTCAAATTCATGAAAGGGAAGGGGATAGTAGTTACGACGTAAGGAACATATCCGATATCATTTGTGAAACGGTTATTCCATAACGGTCAACCAACTCGTGATGGCGTCCGTAAAATTTACGAAGGGATGATTTCAACTTCACCATTTGGAACTCTTGGTTAAATAGCTTCCTTGTGAGCAGTAACCCTCTATCAAGAAAATCATGATAGGAAATGCAAGCACGGGAATATCGTATCAATTGGGAGATATATACCCCGCGTTTGGAGGTGCTGCTGGAATGTTGCTAAATAGAAATGGAAAGTTCACAATTGGAAAGCTGAAATCATCTCTTTTGTCGTAAAGTTTTGTCTTCAACCGACCCTCATTGTCAATTTCTAGATGTAAGTCAAGATATGAAGCCGACTTAACTGTATCAGTAGTATCCTTTATTTCCAATTCGATGGGATAGATGCGTTCCACATAGTCACCAAATTTTGAATTGTTTAGTGAAAGAACGTCATCTATATAGCGGAAAGTAGAGTTAAAGGATATTGCTCACTTCTTATCTTTCTTCCTAAGAAGTTCCTGCATGAAGTCAGCCTCATAATAATAAATAAACAAGTCAGCAAGTAGAGGGGCACAGTTAGTTCCCATTGGGATGACGACAGTCTGTTGAAAAACACGTCCTCCGAACGTAACAAATATGTTGTCATTCAAGAAATCAAGCATTTTGATAATATCGGTTTCAGAGAATTTTTTGTTTGAATCAAAGTGATTCTTTACAAAGTAGGATTTATCCCTCCCTAAGACAAGATACTTGTATCTACGTTGGCCATTCTTTTTTATGAAGCAAAGTAATACCAACTCTTTTAATTTGTCTTTTAGTTTGGAATGTGGAATACTTGTGTAAAGAGTAGAAAAGTCAAATGTTTTAATACTGTTACAAGATGAAAGAGAGTTAGATTGTATGTACTCTAAAAGATCTTTGGAATTTTTAAGTATCTACATCTGATTCACACCACCTCTAGAATAGGCAGTTTCACAATAACTTTGAAGCCCGTCTTTGACTGCTGATAAAGTAGATGTTAATAATTTAGAAAGGGGTTTCGTGGAAGACCCAGAAATATACCGTTGTTAGTAAGGACACTTATGTAGTTTAGGTATCCAATACAGTGATGGAAGATCCAGTTCTTCATCTTTGGTTGAAATACCAAAGGAACAAAGAACAGACCTATGATTATCCAGGATTTCCTCTTTGGTAAGTGTCGTGAGGGTATATGTTGAGTTTCCAAGTGAATTGTCTATACCTAATTCGTTTATCAAGCAATTAATGTAATGACTTTTACAGACAAAAACGATGTTATTTGGGGCTTTGTCTGCGGGGACAACAACATATTTATCATGGAGGTCGGATAGGCGTTAGCAACATTTGGGTCTTTGAAGATTGACATAGCATGGGCATTGATGGACCCATTCAATTTCTTAATTCTGATTTGTATTAACGACCTCACTGCCTTAATCCATTCGGATAGAGTGTCTACGTCTTCCTTCTCGCGCTTAGTTCATTGCCTGGCATAATCCTCGACTGAATCCATCAAAATTTTAAAGTTGTATTTCCAATTGATGGATTTAGGCTCACGATATTTCGGACCTTTCGATTATACATTTCGTAGAGAAGTGTTATTAACAATGTTAAGGTCACCGGTAATAACGTGGCCAGCAGGATTATATGTGAATTGGGAACTAGCACAAGTGCAATCAGGAGGTTTAGACTTGAAGTCGTCAATATCGAGATCCTGCAAAACGCGTTAACTTTGTAATTGAAAATTTTAGTTGCAATAGGTTTGGTATAGGTACATGTATAAGAAATTATTGGTACAGACTGGTCTTTGAAATAAGGAGGTGTTTTCTATTGAACTAATTTATGATGAAGGATATTGCCTAGGTTGACGCCATCGAGACCTTTATTGGCAAAGGAAAGATTTAGAAAAGATCTTTTCTCTTTTTCATCTTTTCCAATGCGAACTGGCTTGAAAAGTCTGTGACTTGCAATATCCGAAATTATAGCTTGAAGTTTGTATTGGTTTGAATGAGTGTTTGTAACAGTGGATTCCAAACATAAATTGAACAGAGAATGAAGTTTTGAAAGGGGTAATGAATAGAGTTTCGTGCGAATGTGCTGGATACCTAACGGTTTTTGTATGAATGGCAGCAAGTCATTAATAGAGACATCATGCAGAGAGGGTGATGTATAATGACGATGACCACGACTGCATCTACGTCGAGGAGTCGAGTTGAAAATATTCATCACATTCACCGAGTTACACGAAGGACTAGATAGAATACCTATACCATCAATTTTGTCATTGCAGCCATACGGTGTTGCAGTTCCCAATTGTCTAATCCAGTAGTCTTCTTTTTGTCTACGGAGAGTCGTTGAAATATTAGGATTGTTAGAGCTATGGTATTTCTTTTCGATAATGCGAGCTGTCATAGAAACGATGGAATGATCGGGCTGATTGAAATGCTGGTATAGAATGTCGTTAGGTGTCCCCTCATCACCAGACATGACTAGGACGATGATCTGAATGAGTCGTGTTTGGGATATTTGTCATGTCTGGTGATGTCGGGCCTTTTTATACTGGGCGACGTCCGAGCCAGTTTCCTGTTAGTTCTTCGTAAGTTCATGCAATTGTAGTTTTGCTACTGGGCGGATGATGTCCTCGGGGACAAAATGTCCACCAGCAGAGACATCGACCCAAAGGAACAGTAAAAAAAAACTGATTATAAAACTGGCCCTACGATGACCTACAGTTGTTAATTTCTGTGTCGTTTGGTCTTCTGTGAAGAGTTGTCTTATTGGCAATCATACCACATATTCTTTTTTTTTTGCATAACAACGCCATTGAAAAGAACAAATAAAAAGACAAAAAAGACAAACAACATGTACTGATCTCAGGTGCTCCAGTAGGTTATGACGAATCTGTTCCACATGTGGTAGCCATAGTGTTGAGGGCAGTTTACCAAGGTCAAACCAAAAACACAAAAAAATAAAACAAAGCCGTGCCTTGAAAGCGTAGTAACAAACAACATTAAGCAGCAATTGTTTTTAACTTAATATAAGGAGATGTGGTATGAGTGCAAATGAGACAACTCTCAATCCAATTCACAAGTAATAAAAGCAAACTATTGTTTAATATATTTTCAGAGGTAGCAATTGGTTGCGCAAGATGGTATGATTTCTATACCAATGTGTAATTGTGTTTAACCACTGCAAGTATTCTTTGAAAAATCACAGAATTAGACCTCCCACATCTTCCTATATCTATCACATACATCGTATTTACCACCAGGAACACGACAGGTTCCACAGAAGGTCGGATAACCATACCAGAGTACAAGCCTGAATAGTGGGGTCGTGTAGCCTGGGGTTTACTTTTTTGTGTAGTTTTTTTACAGGAAAATGTTGGTGTTTTTCATGGTGTTTCGTACTTTCTCTGATTCAATTCGACTTATGACTCCTTTGTTAATGGAATATCTCTATTCATAAACCTTTTTGGTCTGTTTTAGACTATATGTATGAAATTGTTTGTTGATGGTAAATAGAATTGAGAATGGAAATGATCGAGGAATGTGTCAGAGAGACAACAACCTGACCAAAGAGGAAAAACAGACAAAGGCCACCAGTGCGTCTTCAACATAGCGAGAAAATTCCGCACCCGGAGGGGTTGTTCAGCTGGCCTATAAACAAAAGTGTGTACTAGTTCAGTGATAATGGACGTCATATTTAACTCCGAAACATATAAATGAACTAAAATTAAAGATCATACCAGACTAGTATAGACCAGAGCATCCTGCCTTTAGACCGGCGGGATAGACATGTTTTTTTAGATCTCAACCCTCCCCTATACATCTATCCAAGGTAGCAAAATCAAACACGCAGCAATACGCACATTAAAACTCAGTTTTAAAAAAGTCCAAGTCAAATCTAATTATAAAATATTGATCTGTGATTTCGCTATACTACCCAATCTAATTAAGATATTGATCTCTGATTTCGCTATACTACTCATATGTGGTATAGCAAAATCAAAGATATTTTAATTATATTGGTCCAAGTCTGATGTCAGAATAGTAACACAAGCAACTAAGCGAAATGTCAATGATATATAAGTTAACAAGGGACTACGTCTAGAAGTTTAAAATTAAACTGATTGGAAGAGTATATAAAAAAGAAGATGTGGTATGATTGCCAATGAGACAACTATCCACAAAAGACAAAAATGACACAGACATTAACAACTATAGGTCAGTGGTATAACAGTACAACATAAGAACGAACTATAAAAATTAGTTGAAAAAGGCTGAACTCATCAGATGGACAAAAATACAAGTTGACGTGGCCAGGTACTTATACATCCCGACACAAAAGGACACAATGAACAGATCTGAGAGTACTCGCAGTTATCTGACAGCTAGTTCAAAGCCCCTAACAACTAATAAAACAATCATGCATCTAAGACTAAACTATCAATCCGTACACATCCAACATCCAATGGATTTAGTGTAAAGGCGTCATAAACAGCCAGAGAAAAACATGACCTTGTGCAATGCCAAGTTACAGGTATCGACAGATTGTAGATAAAATACTAGTAATATTTAGTTAGTTTTTAATCTACTGATAACAAAATCAATACCTAAACCAATAAAAACAATATTCAATGATCATAATACAGTGTTGAATACGTAACCTTTTAGAATAAGTTAATTTAAAGGAGCGACAAGTTTACATGGATCATTTCTAAATTTCCGGGCACGGTTAACAACATTTCCGTAAATATGAGGATGTGCTATCCCGTTTGAAATAAGTTTTCTACAGGTACAACCAAACTTCAAACCCAAAGCATTCCTCTATATCTATGGAAAAATTTAGTTAAGGTTTTAAGTAATTAATGGTAACGATATCCCTGGTTTAATAATTTACCAGTAATACATTATATAGGTTGCATTCGCTAAAATCAAAAACGTCACAACAGACCCGGGCATAGCGAACAAGTTGTGAAATATAAACACCGTAAGATGGTGCCAAAGGAACATCACCATCTAGAAATGGAAAATTAACAATTGGGAACGAAAATCGTCTCTTTTGTCGTAAATTTTGGTGTGGAGTTTCCCGTTTAATACCGAAATATCTAAATTCAGGAAAGGACAGTTATTACCGAATAAATTTGATATATTTAAAGTAATTTCTTTGGGGTAAATTTAAGCAGGATATTGAGAAAATTCCTGGTTATTTAACGAAAAAATATCATCAAGATAACGATAAGTTTTGTTGAATTTATCAATTAAATGCAATTTCGACGGGTCTTTCCTGAGTTTAGTCATAAAATGTGATTCGTAACAGTACAAAGACAAGTCTACTATTAAAGGGGCACAATTAGTGCCCATGAGGATATCTACAACCTGTCAATAAACTTTGTTGCCGAAACTTACATTAATATTATCAAGGAGAAAATTAACAGCTTCAACCATCTCATCACACCTCCAGTACGTATATCTAGCATATTTACCTTTTTCATTAGAGAAGAAGACTTTAAATGAGTTGCAGCAAACAGGCCTGGGGCCATTACATTGCAATGTAATGCATTACATTACAGTTACTTTGTGATTCTTCCATTACAATTACAATTACAATTACATTTTTTCTCACATGTAATGCATTACATTAAAATTACTTTGCCTATGTAATGCATTACATTACACATTACTTTTCAATATAAAAAACTAATTTTTTTTTAAAAACAGATTTTTATAAGAAATTGATAAATATTACAAGTATACATGGTATATGTAGATATATATACAGTGTTAGTGACATAGACTTCAAATACTGGTTAATAAATATGTCCATTGAACTTTATTATCATAAGAGGTTCAAAAGTGATGTCATTAAGAGAACAGCGATCAGTTCTGTACACCTTTCTGGCAATTCTAAAAAGCCTTTCTACAGCAGCTGATGTGTGTGAAATGGCTAAATACTTGATAGCTGTATTAGCCAAAGAAGAAAGGCACACTGAATTTGACTTCCATCATTCCAGTGCATTGATTGAAATTTCTTCAAATGGCTCAGACAAGTAGATGTCAACATCATGTACTGCACCATACCTGTGTCTATACTCTTTGATGTAGTAGGAGGCATGAAACTGGAAAAGGGACTTTTAAGATTTTTAGGTGGTGGTAAAAATTAAATAAATTATCATATAATTTTGTTTCTTACATTGATAACTTAATCACTAAGACATCATTTAGGGATTTCAAAGGAATATAATAAATGTGTCATTAAAGGATTATCTTTTGAAATGTTTAAGGGCTCTCTGTGAGGACAAACATAAGTTGAGAAGATTTGATTGCAATACAAACATTTTGATATTAATTAGGTGAAATAACAACACAGACAGGACCCAAACCACAGTTTGGTTTAAAAATATTGTTTGACATATTCAATCTTTCACTGAAATACATGTAAGGTGTGTATAGATCATTATGAAAATTTCATCTTCATATTTTTTCCATTCATCTAGTATATAGTTTTGTTTGATAAATTTTTATAAGATTTTTCATTGAACACCAAACCACCAAACACCAAAATATTCCTAATATCATTTTAAACAAATATCAGAAACCAAAATCAAGACTTGATAATTTTTACCATTTTATATTTATTACCTTAATTAGTGTTTTAAAGATTGATGTAATTTATTTAATACAGTAATTAACAGTGACAAAAATTGTATTCCATACTTTCTTTTGCTTTGTTTTTGTTAATATTTATTTTTATTATACAATATTCTTCAATTTTATGTATTTTACCAATTTGTAATGAAAAGTAATGTACTGTAATGGAGGCATTACATCAATTTTTAACTAAAGTATTCATTACATTACATGTAATTGTAATGCAGAAAATGTGCACTACAAATTACTTTGCATTACATCCCAAAAATGTAATATTACAATGCATTACAATTACAAATTACCATTACCCCAGGCCTGGCAGCAAATATATCTACATTCAGCTTTACCAAACGACCATTTAAAACTAAATAGGAAAACTTTTGTTTAATAAGATAATGTAGAAGTGTAGTGTAAAGAGTAGACAAATCAAAACTATTAACAGAATCAAAAGGACCATCAAAAGCCCGTAATTTATCTAAAACATCCAAAGATTTTTTTACACTCCAAAAATGGTTTATACCACTATGTTCGTATATTTTATTACAATAGTTTATGATAAGCTCTTTAATAGAAGTTAATGAACTAGTTAAGAGCACTGACAGATTAATTGTAGAACACTTACTAGAGGCCGAGATGAAACGATATTTAACTGGTTTTTTTTGTGTAAGTTCGGTAGCCAATACATAGAAGGGACCTTCAAATGTTCAGAAGAAGCCTTAAGCTTTGATGTGGTTGTGATATGCTTGTTAACTATATGACTCTCTGTAGAGCGGATGGACTTGAATGTAGATGAATTTAGAATTTCATTTTAAGAACGTCCGTGTAGTATATACGGCATACCACTACCACATTGTTGGCTGCTTTGTCGGCCGGTACAAACACAAACCGCTTTGAAAGTATTTGAAGTTTATTTCTAATTTTGGAAATAGGTGTATTATGTACTCTATTATTTACTTCTAATTTTTTTTTCAAAATGTGATATTCTCTTATCTACCACACTCATACATTTATTTAAATAAGAATCAAGAGATTTTTTATCAGATTTTTCCCGTTTACACCATTTTTTACAAAACGAGGATAGAGCATCTTTGGTGACTTGACGACACTCGTTTACAAATGATGTGTTTGTACCTACGATAAAATTAAGTAAATGTGTTGATTAGTTTGTGATATCGAAACTCCTGGTGTTATAGTTTTTCCGTATAACAAAGATTTCTTTCGTTTAAATCTAATACGTTGTTGCTTACACGAGGGAATATTACAAGTTGACATATATAAACACCAAAAGATGGTGAAAAGGGAAAGTCATTATTGAGAGCAAATATGTCATTCACATATTTAAAGTATTATCAAATTGTTATATCAGATGTTGTTTCGATTTGAGTCATAAATTGTAACTCAAAACAATACAGAAACAGGTCAGCAATAAGTGGTGGACAGTTAATCCTCATAGGAATTCAGCGGATAACTTGACGATATACGGAATATCCAAAGCGAACAAAAATGTTATGTGGTAAACATTGTCAAGGGCATTTTAACTATACTATATATATACTATATATAGTATCAAACCAGGTCCAATTGAATTGGCAGAGTTAATTGTTGGTTGTTATTAAAAAAAGGTCCTAAAAGAGTTTAAACATGGTAGCGAAATATGGGGGATGTTTAATTCTCTTTCCTCTAAATGTAAGAAGGAAGATATATCTTTTGAAAAATTATATTCAGGTTTACCCTGTGAGAAACTTCATATAAAATTTTGTAAATTTATACTTGGGGTACACAAGAAAACAACAAATGCTGCAGTGTTATCTGAACTTGGAAGATTTCCAATATATTTTAATATTATAAAAGGAATGTTATTGTACTGGTATAGATTAGAGAATTTAGGTAATAATTTTCCTCTATTAAAAGAGGCATATACACAATCAAAGACACTACATCATATGAATATAACATCATGGTATGGTTCAATAAATGTTGTTTTTAAAATACTTGGTATTGACTATACAAATGCCATAAATGCTCCATTTTGTGAATCCTTATACAAATTTAAGAAATATATACAAACCAAGCTATCAATATTGTTTATTAGCTGTTGGAAAAAACAAATAGATAAATTTTCAGACAGTAAACTGAAAACCTACCTTTTATATAAAACAAATTTTGGTTTTGAAAAATATCTAACATTGATCAAGAATTTTGAACTTAGAAGAAGTTTTACTAAATTACGTTTATCTTCTCATAGATTACAAATAGAATTAGGTAGATATCAGGGTATTCCCCGAATTAACAGAATATGTAATAAATGTTCTTCCAATACTGTCGAAGATGAGGCTCATTTTCTATTTGATTGTAACAAATTTGAGGATGATAGAAATTGTATGTTAGCTAGTATTGCACAATATAATTCTTATTTTAATCATATGAACAGTCAAAGCAAAATTATCTGGTTATTTAGTGTAGAAAATGTTGAGTTACTTAAAATAATATGTAATTTTATATACAAACATCTTCCTTGGTGAAGATTAGTTAAAGGAAATCTATGTGTGTATATACATTTGATTGGACATAGAAAATTATATTCATCTGAATATCACAAACATACTAGCCGATTAAAAAAAAAAAATAATTGTTAAGATATATTATTTATTCAAATGTTCTCTTATATCCTTGAGGCATCGTCCCCTGGTATCAACTGCATTCAAGTTACCTATGATGCTTCCTTGTTTGCTTTTGATACAGGTAGGAAAGAGACATTTACACACATTTTACATGCCTATGGCCCATAAGGTATCGCCCCCTGGTGTCAGCTGCCTTTAGGAAACCATAATGCTTTCCTATTTGCTGCTGACACAGGATGAGTCATGGACATGTTTAATTTCTACTTTCTTTTTGGCTAATTATTATATATTTAATTGATCCAACTTTTTGTGTACTATACATATGAGGATATCTATTTTTCTTTTTTTCTTTTTGGGCTGCTTGTTTGTTATCTATATCAACCACACTTGCAATAAAATGCATTAGTATTAAAAAAAACAACATACTATAGATTCTTTATCTACGTATTCTTTAAGAACTTAAATAGTTCTCGTTTAACTTTTTTTTTTTTTTATCTCATTGTTTGTATTGTATTATGAAAAAATTATTGATGTTGTAATGTTTATGCCCTTTGGGGCCCATAATTGGAAATAAAATATCTTATCTTATCTTATCTTATCATATATATTCGCATTCTGACTTTTTAGGTAAATGCCCGTTTAATTAGGTGTGTGAATTATTGTTATTAAGAATATGAGGCAAAGTAGTATGTAGGGTATAAAAATCTAAACTTTTACAGCTTCAACAACACCAATATAGGCATGCAGTTTCATTTCTCAAGTTATCAAAAGCAATTAATGGAATTATTTTCAAAAGCCATATTTGAACAATTTTATTTAGATTTGATTGTACTAAGTGTACTAGTAAATTGAATATAGACAGCTAGGTAGTGAATCAATGGCTTGAAGACGAACTAATATATATACGTCTATCCCAAGTCAGGAGCCTGTAATTCAGTGGTTGCCGTTTGTTTATGTGTTACATATGATTGTTTTCGTTCATTTTTTGTACATAAATAAGGCCATTAGTTTTCTCGTTTGAATTGTTTTACATTGTCATCTCGGTACCTTTTATAGCTGACTATGTGTTATGGGCTTTGCTCATTGTCGAATGCCGTACGGTGACCTATAGATGTTTATCAACTATGTGCATTACTGAACTAAAAAAAGAGTCCAAGGATTTCTTGTCAGCATTTTCTCGTTTTATCCATTTCAATTTTGTTTAATTCTTTAAATTTTGTTTTTATTTATTCACAACTTTTAGAGCTTGAACACAAGAAATGATAATCATTCAAAAGAGACAAATAGAACAAAGTTCCGTATGTCGAAAAAAAGAAGAGAGAAAGCTATCAAAGGAACATTCAAACTCATAAATCGAAAATAACCTGACCTATAGTTGTTAATGTTAGTATCATGTTGGTCTCTTGTGGACAGTTGTCTCATTGGCAATCATACCACATCTTCTTTTTTATATTGACAACGCCGAGCTAAAATGGACAAGACAAACATACACAACATTAAAAAAAACACTACATAGAAAACTAAAGACAGAGCAACACCTATGAAGGTGATCTCAGAAAGGATAAGCAGATGCGCTTCTTCACTGATTAAGCAGGGAAACAGAACACATCATGGTCAAATCAGAAAGACGAAAATACTATACTTTTTCGGGTTGGAAAATTGTCTCTTTGACACATTCCCCGTTTCCTTTCTCAATTTTATTATGATCCTTTGCAGTAGAAGTCATAATATGATGTATGTCTTTTACTCACTGCATGGGTCCGTGTATATTTTGAGAAATTATAATAACCAAATATTATAAGTATAAATCTACTGTTCTACTTCTATCATAATATACATGTAGTGACCGTGTTCAACAAATTGAATATTATATCACAGGAGGAAAACTAACAACTAGAAATTGGAGGGGTGGGGTCCCGAATAGAGATATATATTGGGCAAATACTATGTACAGAAAATGAAAATGGGTTAACAAAATAAATAATGAGAATTAGTGTGCCAGCTACAAAAAAGTAAAAGAAACTTACTGTAAATATATATCTTTATTTCCTCCAATAATGAAGAGCATTAGTTAGATCGATAGTTGAAGTAAAGTTGTAAGATAGGACAGTATATGTACATACAATATATGAAAATTAACCTTTACACAAGTATATAAATGTGAAGAATGCGTAAAGAGAATAAAATTAAATAGACTCGAACTGCCACATGTCCGAACAAAAACGTACGGCGAAAGACAATTTAATCGTGCTGCCGCTACCCTATGGAACAATCTACCTGTACAAATTCGTCACTCTAAATCTGTTCAGTGTTTTAAAAAACAATTGAAGACATATTTTTACAGACTTGCGTTTAATAAGCTGTTATCTTAATTCTTATTCCTTTTATTTGAAAATGTGCTGTGATTTTTGTTTTTTTTTGTTTTCTTCGCACAATTTTTATTCTAGCAAAAGTTTTCATGACCATTTCAATTATTTATTATAATCTTTCTGCTAAATTTTTAATATATTTTCGCTTTCTATGTTTTAATTATTTTGTACTTATTATTGATTTTAATTCTATTATTTTTCTATCAATATAATTATTTATGTTCATATATCTTTCATATATACGTTTTTAGTTCTTTTAAACATAACATTTTTTTATTTCATTTTGTTTTGTGGTTAACTTAATATATTTTTATCATGTATATATGTAAAGCGCCTTAGCGTGATTTTATTGTTATATAGGGCGCTATAGAAATTTTTACTATTATTTTATTATTATTATTAAATGTTTATCAGCCCGGTAAGAAAGTAGCAATTAATGTTCACACAGTAAAATTTTAACATAACTAATTGTCTAATATGCCGCAGAAATTGTTCTTTTCATAGGCTAATTCAAGTCGCACACATCCAGTATATGTTTGTGATGCAGGCCCTTTGAAACATAGTCCGTTCATCTTCGTTTAGATCGAAGTCTGTATGACATGATAAGATGCATGCTAAAAAGTCTTCGTCAGTTAAGCTATGTAGATAGGCACTGAATTCGATTGGACCTATGTCTATTAAATCACACCAAAACTTGTCCCTTTTTGACTGGAAATTTCCACAAGAAAGTACAATGTGAATAGTTATATCACCGAAAAACCTTCCGCACTTGTCAGTCACACAGAAAAGACGGTTCTTCACTATATGGACGGGTTAAGGTACATAGATTGACAATAAAACGGCACTGTTCTATAAGTAATGGATGTTTTCGGCTAAAGGTCCAAGCAGGATGAAGACCTTTGGAAAGTGTATGTATACGACTGAAGAACATCGAATATTAATTACAATTAAGAGTTACATGTATAAAATTTTATTGAATATAATGCGGATAAAATATATCTATCTATCATGGTCTATTAAATATATTTATAAACATATATGTCCTTGCATAAATTCAGATATAATATGATTGCATGAAATTCAGGAAAAATATAATTGAATGGATACGTTCACCAAAATGATCCAAAATAAAATAGCATCACTGCGGTGCTCCAAAAATGGATAGTTTAAAATCGATTCCTAAGGTAACCGGAAACGATAACGTGAACTTCCGGTATACAGGTGGGTGAGGTCAGATGTCAACAAAAAGAGGTGGATACAAATATTGTAAAAGAACTTTTGTAAGAAGAGCATGACTTTAACATGTGATTCATATTCTGCACTTATTTAGAATTAAAGGAAGTTACAGCCTTTAAATCAAATAGTTAAACTACAGATCAGATGAAATTCATTCGGGAACATAAACAGAGAATAAAGGTGTATAATGTTGACATGGAGTTTATTAGTATTATTGCAGGTAAGAAATCAACAACTCTTAACACGTCCTGCTGTTAGGAGTTCTAACAATAACATTAATATTCATACTTTAAAATTAAGCTTTCAATATTATGTAATGCATGGTGTCTTCTAATCCAATCTATGAGGGTATGGGTACAGCATTGAAAGAAAACATGGAGAAATTATAAGGGAGAAAAGATGACTAAATTTTTGGTTTAAAAATACAGAATATGGGAAAAAAGACAATAGTTAGGTAATTGGGGAAATATAAATGATATAAAAAAAATATGGTTTAAAAAATTAAAAGAAGAAATAAATGAAGGACCCCCCTCTGAACCCTCATTCTATTCAATACACCTACATGTAAATCAACCTTAAATGTTGTTTCTTCTTTTCTTTTTTTTGGGTTTGATTCACTTTTATGAAAGGTATATAATATTTTGTTGAAACTGAATTGTCATGATTGTATTGCCATGATTGCTGAATTAATTTAATTTTCTGTGCAGTGTTTTGTGGACTAATGTGTAACTTTTTATGTAGTTTTGGTCATAGCCATCTTCTCCCTTATTCTTTTCAAAAGAACATAAATTAATAGCAAATGTAATATACATGTAACTATAGCATGTATTGACAATTAAATACTTCATAATCATATTATGATTCTAGAAACATGTACAAGTAACACATGTAATTGTATAACACATTGAATATATTCTCTATCATGATTATTGTAAACTGCTGAAATAGAAAAAAGAAATTATGATTCATCTACATGTATTTCAAGTGACAAAAAGTGAGAACATCACCTAATTTGTTATCTTCAATTGCATAATCATTCATTAAATAACAAAATTTGGTTATCATGCAGGGTTAAAGCTACTCAGGGAGACTATATTTGTGCATAAAGGGCAGGGACAGCAGTCTGCACCAAAAACTTTTTCAACTTCTAGTCTGAAGACCAATATCCTGACATTTTTCTTATTAGTCCAAACAAAGTTTTGCAAAAAGTTACTAGTCTGAATGAAATTTTACTAGTCTAGAGCGTAGGGCTAGTGGCTAACCGTGCAGACTGGGGACATACATTGTGTACTGTAGCTTTCCTGCTTTTTTGGTCACTTTTCCTGGCAGCGATTAACATAAATCTACATTGTAGAATGTATGATGTACATGTACAAATGTAGTAGCCAGGGTGTTCACATCAGTCACTTTCATTTTCAACAATTTTATTTTTTCAACTTCCAATGACTTCATGAAACATTAATTGTTGATATTAGTAAATGGTAAGGAAAGAAGATATATAGACAGTGAATGCATAAGTTAAGAAACACTGTTAAAGCTTTGGACTGTTGGTATGTTATTTCAATAGAACAAATTTGATTTACAAAAATGTATATGCAAACAAATCAAAAGTATTTTCCTTCACTTCCACCACCATGACCACTTGTTATTTGAGCCTAAATTTTGTACAAGAACTAAATTCATTTTAGCAAATTAGATTTCTTTCCTTATTGAAATGTGATTAGCATGATTAGAATTGCTCAAATAATTAATGTTTGGTTTTATAGAAATTTGTTTAGATTTTAACAATGCATATATATATTTTTTTATTCAACATGTTCAAATGCATTGTTTTAATTACACTATTGATTTAAATTCCTTATTTTTTATTATTTATACATTTTTTCTAAATGACATGAATGAGAAACAAAAATCCTCATTGATGAAATCATGATTGCTGTAAATGGATTAAAAAAAATCCAATTTTAAGTGGACATACATGATATACATGACATACATGTGCAAGATACATTGAGAATTTTAGATACTACAATGATAATTCCTAACAGAGTGGATAATTATAATTGTGTAGCTATTAATAGATAAACAAAGGATATAGTTTTTCATGTCTATAAATGACAATTTAAGACATATAAAATGAAAAACTGCTACTGCTAAGGTTTTCTCAGGCATACATTTGTATATTAAAATTAATTTTATCAAAGCAAAAGCATGAAAAAGAATTCAATAATTTAAACAGGATACAAATGACACAGTATACATATAACATTGTATAAAGGATTGTAAAAACCAAACATCATATAACATTGCATAGCATTGCTACCAAACAAGAATGTCTCCTTCAAATCTCATCACTTCGTCTTCTTATCAGTTTTGAAAATAGAAATTACTTCTGAGAAGTTCTCTCTATGCATCTGAAGTAGTGTATATGATCGAGTCCTAGTTACATGTATAACTTTCTATTACATTGAAATTATGAAATCTTTATAAGTTCTTTTCAATTGGGTTTACAAAAAAATTTTCACACCACATTCTTGGTAGTATTATTTAGATATAATATAATGATACCTGAATTTTGATTTATTATTATAATATGTGGTCAATAACCTAAAAGCTTTGATCTGTGAAATGACAATGGTCATATATATAAAATCCCTCAGATTAAACTCCCTAATATAACCTTCCATTCATGAATACAAAAAACAAAATATATTTGATTACACACCATCTTTAGTGAGCAATGCAAAATTTGTCTTAATTACACCCACACGTTTACCGATTTCCTAGAATTTTATTACATCAAACAGTGTTTTTTATTTAATTTTGGGTGTTGCTTAATACAGCATACATGACATGCATGATTACTTTATTAAAATAGATATATAAAATTTGGAAATGGGAACATAAAATTTAGTGTTCATGTAAATTAATTGTGTTTATTAAATTAAAAATCAAATCAAATATTTTGTTATAGTCGCACTTGGGCTCTCTACATTGTACAATACAATATATACAGCATGTAATATTGTTTTAAAAGTACAAAACAATCTTAAAAACATTTGAGTGCCACTCTCAAAAGAGATAGACTTTTACTTAAAAATGGACAAATCCTTAAAATAAAAAAAATAAATTTTATCTATAAAAACATTCTTCCTTTGAATTACAAGGGTTCTATATATATATGGTCTGTCTGCATGCTGATTACATGTAATTGATAAGAAAACAAAGGTTATTATATTTAGAAATGCTTCCAGACTAATAAGAAATATCTTATTGTTGTCTCCACTTATTAAAGATTTAAAACAGAAACAAACCAGCCATAGATTATAGATAGTGAAAATTATTTAAAATATTACATAGACTTAATTAGATATATACACGTATACACCATGTACACTGCATGTATTTCTACTAAAATGGTTGCATTTTAAATGTCTCCTCACATGATTGTGTTATCTTTCAATTAAAGTTAGAACTGAATTGGATGCTGACATCATTATGTTCTTTAAGTTTTCAAAAGTTTTGCTCTTTTTTAAATGGACATTAGCAATCAAAAACACTTCCTTTTGACCCCACTAAATCATTTTATGTGATTTGTTTACTTTATAAGCATTAAGATTCATAAATTGATGATTAAAAAGGTGAAGGAAAAGGGGGGGGGGGGTTGAAATCAAGCCTGTCAAATGTGTTAACAAGCAGACAACAGCTGAAGTCCACATATGGGGTCCTCAATGCAGCGAGAAATTCCTGCAACCAAAGTCTTGCTTCAGCTGGCCCTAAACAAAAATGTATATTATGTTCAATGATAATGGACGTCATAATAAACTCTGAAATATATAAAAGAAACTAAAATTAATAATCATACAAGACAAACAAAGGACAGAGTCAATGATAAGGCTGTATGTTTTCTTGTCTTGCATTTTATAATGCCGTGGCTTTTGTTAGATGACTTAATAATTTGGCATAAGTTTTTTTCATTTTTTAAGGCTGTACTGTGACTTATATCTTTTGAGGTTCCTTTTCAATCACACCACACCTTTTTAGACTAAAAAACTAATAGTTTCACATAAATATAAAACTAAAATGTATATCTTATATGTAAAGGTCATTAGCCATGAATTAGACACTTGAACTTTTATAGTAAGTTATGGAATTTCTAAATATATGTTAAAAGTGTCATTGAAAAATTTAATAAAATTTTGTTTGATACATTATACATAATATTGATGATATTATAATGTGAATATTGACATATTTGTTTTGTAACTCTTCAACTTCCTGAAATTCATTTTACCTGAGGATCCTATTTTTACATGAGGAACATGAGGTTTCTGGTCACTTGTCATAACTGACATCAAAGTAACACACATCCTACCTGGTCTGGTTATGTTTGTTGATGCAGGATTTTCACCCTTTAGATTGCACAGATAAAATCTAAAATCTTGTTAAAAACAGGCAGACAATCTTTCAGATTAGAGAGTTAATGAGGGTAAAAGGAAATAGAAATTTGATAAAATTACATGACATGTACAGTATAATAATTTGACTGTTTTTGGGCATGTGCGAAACGATTTTTGCTAATAGGTTATTAATTCAAGTTTAAACTTCATGTAGTATTAAAAGATGACTTATTTAAGAGTTCAAAATAGAAATAAATATACAAACTTAAGGCCGTCATTGAGTGATTTTTATATTAATAGACTAAAAAAAACCAATGAAAACCAGTACATACAATATGCATCATCTAACTTTGACTAGAAAAGTATTATATAATCAAGAAATTTCTGTTGACACAATTTAATCATTATTGCTTATGTGTTTGTCTGAACTGAAAATGAAGAACAAGAATCAGACACTTTCACATTCAGTATCAATCGTGCGTTTAACGTTAGGTATAATGTATATGATTTAATCAAACATACAAGATAATATCATCATAGTTTATTTTATTTTAGAATTATTTCCATCTGTTTGAAATTTACAAATTTGGTCATTTTAATGTGGTACTTTGGAACTCATTAGGTACTTTTTTTGTATTTCTATCAGTTTTTCTTCTCTTAAGGGAGAGAAAACCTCTTTTAAGTTATAGAAAACAATCTACGAACTGATGTTTACTTTTTATTATTATGTAATGAACAAAATATTCTGCACTCAGTGACTACAGTATTTTGTTTGAACCTTCAGTTTTCTTCATTAAGTTTAAAATGTAAAAAATGTATATGAATTTGTACCTGTCAATTAGTCTTAGATAACTCTCAAGTTTAAACAGACCCCTACATGTACATCTCCAGTAAAAACAGTAGCCTGAGTAACATCAGTTGTAAGGCGATAACTGACCACTTGTTATCAGATTATATGGCAGAGTTTAATAGCTTTAGAAAAATGGTCCTCACAGAAAACCATTAACAAATTAAAATGATGTTCTTTTTTTATTTTTTATTGTGTCTATCCTGCACTCAGTGACTGTATTTTGTTTTGACCTTCAGTTTTCTTCATTTAAGTTTCACATGTATCTGGTCAACTAAATTAATTCTTAGATTTACAACCACGCCTACATCTCCAGTAAAGACTGAAACTAAATAAATAATTGATCAGTTTATAGAACAGTTACATGTTTAAAAAAATGGACCTCACATAATATTTTTCTTTTATTTACAAATCTAAGTTTGATACATACATTTTGTATGCATGATACTTGTATAATGTGACAAGTACAAAGACCTACACATGTTTAAGCATATGCATTTATGCAACTCCGTTCACTAAGCTTATGTTTATGACACAAATCATGCCCAGTAACCTTAAAATGTTATGACAGTTTACTATATATCAAATAAGTTTTTTTAACACTGATGCACCATATATATAAACTGTGTAATGAAAATTTATGATGAATTGCCTGATTAGTTAAATCATGACTCCATGTTCCTTATTTATATCCTGGGGGCACCCGTTTGACGTAATGATATACTACCAGATAGTTTGATCTTATGCACACTAACTTATTGATAAGTGTAAAAGAATGTATATATTATGGATATTATTACCTTTATTAGTAAGTGTGGCACTTAATTAGTGGTTAATTGTTGTGGTCAGATTTTAATGCCCGATGGACTATATATATATATTTGTAACATTCATGTCAGATAATTTTAGATTTATGTAAATTATCTTTTTATAGTTTTGTACACAATATGATTATGGCACTGTTATCATCATAAACAACAAATCTTTCTGAAATTTATGTGACCCTTTTGTTATTTTTAACAGAATTGATGTGTTCTGATTCACCTTCATACTCTTGTGATACTTTGTCAAGCTGTTTATTTGTATAAAAATTGTATCAATAAAAAAGGGAAGACACCAACAACCAAGAAGGAAATAAAAAATCATGATATAATGACATATGGTCAGAACCTGATGGTCAAATGATAAAGACAAAAACAAATATCCACAAAACACTAAACTGAAACCTAAACACTTAGCAAAATATGAACCCACTGAAACCTAAACACTTAGCAAAACAGGAACCCATTTGATATGTATTCCAAGTTAAAATTTGACAATTTTAAAAGTCACATTTGACATACCTCAATCAAGGATGAAATGTTTTTTAATATATAGATCTGGTCCGAGACCAGCATTGTCGTCCCTTGATTTTCGTTGTTCACAAATTTAGTCCCTAGTGTTGACAGTGGGTTACTTGCCATTAATTTTTATACCCCTTCCAAATTTATTTCTCCATGTTTAATGCCTCAAATTGCAAGTAGGGGGATGAAATTACACTGTAAAAAAATTTGGGTCCAGAATTTTAAAGGGAAGTAGTGATTTGGTCCAGCTGAAAAAGGTTGAAAATGAGCACTTCGGAAGCTGTCAAAAGATTTCAAGATGCCCTAAACATAAAAATGTCCATATTTTGAGTTAGAGCCGAGGAAGTTTTCTATAATTTTGATATAATTTGTCCCAAAAGTAGTACAACACACTGTAAAAATTTCTTTGAGAAAGCGCAGGTGGGATTTTTTTTATTTTCATTTATGTTCTAAAAGAAATGCGAATTAATTGTGTTCTCGGACCATCTAGGATCTCTAGTACTTTTTCAAGGTTTATAAACATGTTAAACTCATTGTCAGATATATATGAATAAGAAGATGTGATATGAGGGCCAATGAGATAACACTCCATCCAAATTACAATGTACAAAAAGTAAACACTTGCAGACCAAAGTATGGCCTTCATGTTTATCTTACTGTTCCATAAGAAAAAAAAAACATTAGCATAGTCCTTAGACCTAGTAACGAAAGTTCATAAAACTAACATATCAATCACAGTTACAGCAATGAAGAGTACAACATATTTCTCTAAAAAATATGTACCACCTTAAACCATTTAAAATATAAGATTTAGTTGAGCACTATTGATAGCACCATACCTTTAAGGATAAAAGTCTTGACATCACAGATGTAATTTTGACTGGTGCAAAAAACATGGACAATTGCAATCAATGCATAACTTTTTGAATATATACATAATATATGATGAAAGCACTTTTGACAAAAAAGGGTAAATTTAGTAAAATTGTTTTTTTAGACTAAACTGAAAGAACTAATATAACAAACTAAATTTATAAATGTAAAAGCCCATCTAGGTTCTACCTTAAGAAACCTTTACACATTTTACTTAGTCCCTTTCTTTGTTGTATACTTATTTAACATGTACAAATGTATACAAGATATCATAATTATCAAAAAATCATTTGAATATATTTTCCAGCTAAGCCATATTTCCGCCGAAATCATCAAAGTTAACGTCTCCACAGGAAGTACTTACCTGGATGTATCATGGGAGGAGACAAAAGAGGGAGTCAACTATACCCTAGGTTACGGTATCCCTGACAACATAACATACCAGGAAATAGACTATACCCTGACCCCAGATAATATTGCCTCATATCAGATAGATAATTTAAGTCCAGGTGTTACTTATACGTTGCAGCTGAAGAAAGATGGCACAGAAGTTTTCAAGTCTACAGGAACCACAAGTACGTTTCTTTTAAAACTCTGAAATATTTATCAATGTTATCATTAAGAATAATATTAATTAAGGTTTATGTTGATTGTAAAAAATATTTGTAAAATTTGATAAAAACAATCAATTTGCTTAAGGTATGTGGTTACTTTTTAATACTGACTCACTTAGATTTGAATTATAATTACATTTAAAAATATGTACAATAATGAGATCATCTTTGATTAGTATACGTAGCACATTCAGAGTTTTAGACAAAACAGGTTAAAAAAGAGTAGATTTTTTTTTATAGAGATTGTTACTTAAGTTCATACAACAGGATGAAAATACCATGTACAACAAAGCTCTGTATAGTATAAGTCTAATATATCGAAATTGATTTTAAAAAAGATGTGGCATGGTTGCCAATCAGTGATATTGTTTGCCTTAAATTACTGGAGAATAAAGACTTTTTCCCCTGGAGAAGAATCCCAATTTGAAAAAAAAAAATGGCTTAAGATTATTCCCCAAAAGACTACTTTTTTCCCAAACAGTGCAGTCTCAGTAGTAATTGTGCATGAAACAGTGCAGTCTCAGTAGTAATTTTGCATGAAACAGTGCAGTCTCAGTGCAGTAATTGTGCATGAAACAGTGCAGTCTCAGTAGTAATTGTGCATGAATACAAACTGAAAAACACTCAATTATACATTTCACATGCCTAAAATGACTATATGTCATGTATGTGCTGATTTAAGGGTCTATATATGTATCATCACTGACAATAAGGGGTCTTATTTCAAGGAAGGGTTTGACTCTTGAATAGGGGTTTTCAAATTGAAGTTTAATTCAGTCAAATTTATATTTTCCCAATAAAAAAGGGTAGAGGTAGTTTTGAAAAAAGCCAACAATATCACTGCCAATGAGACAGCTCTTCACAAGAGACCAAAATGACACAGAAATTAACAAATATAGGTCACTGTATGGCCTTCAACAATGAGCAAAGTCAATACCGCATAGTAAGCTCTAAAAGGACCCAATATGACAATGTAAAACAATTCAAACGAGAAAACTTATGGCCTTATTTATGTAAAAAAAATGAATGAAAAACAAATATATAACACATAAACAAACGATAACTACTGAATTACAGGTTCTGAACAGTTTTTCTTCTATTATATTTTAGAGCCTCTCCCACCAGCCTCTCTTATTGTCTCAGATGCTGGTACAGATTACTTGTACCTTACTTGGCAGGGAAACAGTCAGAGTACTCAGGATTCCTACAGAGTTACGGTTACTGAAACCAATAATAACTCAGAACTGTATAAATCTGACCCACTAACAGTAGAGTATCATAATTTGACAAGTTTATATCCAGGAGCCTTGTACAGTATAGCTGTAGATAGTATCAGTAATGGTGTATATAGTAATGGGACAGCCAGGATCATAGATAATACAAGTAAGGATTAATTAGGAGTCAAATGGTCTGAGAAAATATTACCTTCTCATGACTGGTATTTTTTCTCACAAATACACATTTTGAATATGATACATGTACATCTATTGAATAGTGTAATGCATTAAGGATCATTGACCATTCAAGTATGATTAGCTTTAAACAAAGTGATATATCTTAATTAGGATAAGTTCAGTAGGGCACACTTTTTGTTACATTGAAAGCATGAGCATGAAAGCCTTTTTACCAGACTTGACTTTATGGTGAACAAGTTTGTGAAGGCACTTTTTAAAAATGTTCTAATGAGACAACTCTTCACCAGAGACCAATTGATACAGATGTTATCAACAATAGGTCATTGTATGGCCTTCACCCATGGCCTTCAACAATGAGCAAAACTCATACTGTATAGCAAGTGATAAAATGCCTTAAAATGGCTATTGTAAAAAAAGAAAACTAAGGACGCTTTATGTACAAAACAATGAACAAAAAGCAAACATGATAAACAGCAACAAACATATATACATGTTTTGATTTTATAGGACCATTGCCACCAACGATACATTGGATTATGGCTATAGATAATTACACATTGATGTTAGCATGGAAAGAAGACTTTAATAGCCAACAGGTTAGTTATACACTTTTGGTATCGTCATATATTTGTAGCATTCAGCAAAAATCTGTGATTTGCTTATTCAACAAGCTAACAATTTGATGTAGATGTTAAACAGTGCTACTTCTTAGAAAAAATATTTTTGGCCATTGTTTTATAAATGGCTGAGTTAATACTCTGTTATGTGTGATTGAAGATAACAAGTCTAGCAAGACAGTATGAAATGTTAGCATTTGTTAAGTGTTATATTGAGTCCCAGATTAAAATATATATGATATTATCAGCTGAGACCTAATTAGTAGTAGCTTTTGTAATGATAGAAGTGACAAAAGTATATAATAAACTAGAAAATAATAATCATGAACAGCAAGCATTGATTATTTTTACATAAGGTAGATTATATACCTGGGTAGAAACTATATTTGATGTCATATTGATTGGATCCTATGCATCACATCACTGTATAATCATTAATAAAAAACATATTGAATCTACAAGGGTGTTTGATGTCTATAAAATCATGAAATTCTGTAAGACATAAGAAACAGTGTATATTTAGATATAAAAAATGTTATTTAAATTACAAAGATATTTGATGTCTATAAAAAACATTAAAGGACAAGATTCCTGACTTTATGCTGGTATTTTCCAGGTTCTGTTATATCAGATCTGACTAAAGCAGACAGACATAGCCAGTTGTAATTTTCATCTATTTAAATACATTTTCCAGAACTAACACTATATAAAATTTAAATTCAATTAATATAAGATTTCATGATTAAATGGCCCGAGAACACAGTTATTTCATAGCGCATTTCTTTTAGACAATAAATTCAAATTAAAAAAATCGCACCTGCTCTTTCTCAAAAATACTTTTACAGTGTAGTGTACTACCAGTGAGACAAATAATATCAAAATTATAGAAACTTCTACCAGCTCTAACTCAAAATATTGACAATTCTGTGTTAAGGGGGTGTAAAATTCAGTTTGACAGCTTCAGACATGATACAATTTGACCTTTTAGAACTGGACCAATTCACTACTTAACATAAAGTTTCAGCACCAAATTTTTTTGACATGTAATTACATTCCCCTACTTAATATTTCATGCATTTAATATAAAGAAATAAATTGGGATAGTGTATTAAATAAAACATGCAAGTTATACACTGTTTACACTAGGGACTATATTCGTAGACAACGAAAACCAAAGGACGATAACTATGTCCTTGGACCAAATGACATGGTTTCCTATAAACCATTCCTTTTGAGCTCACTAACTAAACAAAAATTGTCTGTATCCTGCCTCCTGTCTCAAGTTAGGCATATATCATGTTTATCCTAATCTATTCGAAATACAAAAGGAGATGTGGTTTGATTGCCAATTAGACAAGTATCCACCATACTTCAACTATAGTGGATGTACAATGTATTTAAAGCAAGTATAGTCCACTTAACGACCTTCAATCTTAAGAAAAACCCAAAGCACAATTTGTTTACAAAGGCCAGAACAAAAAATGTGAAACAATTAAAACAAGGATGTGTACACTAACTACCTAATTTACAGCAAACCATTTACAAAAACAAACATGATGTACAAACACCAACAACAACCACTGCACTAAAGTCTTTTTGAATAGGCATAAGAATAGTGGAGGAGGGGGGATGTAAAATGTTTGTGATTCCTCAATGCTTTAACATATTTTATTATTTTAGGACCATGTATATTTATCAGCTATTTATAACAACACGTTTAGCTATGAGGGTGAGATGAATCTGACCTGTACTATGTTGCTGTCCACCTGTGTGACCGAGGTCCGAGGGGTAATTCCTGGCACACCTATAGAGATCAGGGCATACTCTGTACAGAATAACAGGAGAAGTGACCCAGATATAGCTTTCCATTCCACCAGTAAGTCTCATCATCATTCTTCCAATATAATGTCTGCAATCATTCTGATCTACTGTACTAGGTACTTTATCAAATACAATGTCACTACTGTGCTTTGAACATGTTGATATACTGCGAATTTAGTAATATTCATTGGATACTAATTTTCTGGGATTTCATGGGTACTGTGGCACAATGACGTCTAATGATCAATGAATTACAAATTTCTTAAAGGAATGTATGCAGACATTGCCAAAACAACGAAATTAAATATCCAAGAATATGCAAACTTTCCTCAATCCACAAAAATTGGTACCCACAAAAAAATGAATCCACAGTATATGTTGTCAAATTATATAGATCTCTCCACCTTAAATAATTATTTATATATAATACATATAAATATATTTAAATTTATACATTTCAGAGCCAGAGACAGTAACCAGTTTACTAGAGACCAGTAGTACTACATCTACACTGGAGTTATCAGTAACTCCACCATTTACTTCAGTATTTGTTAATTACTCAGTCAGTATAGATGATGGGTACTTCTACTTCAGAAACTATACTTATCCAGCTAGTCACACAACATTTACTATAGGGAACCTGTCAGCAGGGATAGAGTATAATGTCTCTGTTGGTACTGTATCTGAATGGGAAGAAAGCAGGAACCAGTTCAGTAGGATTTTCTATACAAGTAGGTTCATGCATAAGCTAATATTAATTGTTGCACATTACTAAAGATGGGGAACTGTATGAACAAACTATTTATCACCTCAAAATGAAGTTGATATCTTGGGATATTATTTGAAGGAACAGACAATCAATGAGCAAAACTGATTCAGCATAGATGTCTATGAAAGGCTCCAAAATGACAATTGTAAATCAATTAAAACAAGAAAACTTGTGGCCTGATTTATGTGCATAACACTTAATTCAGAAATAGTCCATAAAGTTTAATTGATTGCTTAGATGAGAATTAGATTTATATAAATCAAAACAGTTCAGTAACATTTTCCCCATTTTAGATGTGCAAGATTCAAATTTTTTTTGGTTGTAAGAGAGATTCATAATACAGTGTCCACAGTGTGAATGTAGTAAATAAAATTATGCAAATATATTATATATATCAAATTTTCATGTGAGAAGTAATTCTTGTATTGTCATCTCCATGCTTTTGTTTAAACTATAACATTTGATTGTTTTCTATTTTCTATTTAGATCCTAACATGCCAGGAGACATAGATATTTTGACCAAGGATATCCTAACTACCTCACTGAAGATATCATGGGGACCTGTGGAGAGTGGACAGCTGGATTACTATGAAGTTGTCATTTCCCCTAAAGAACCTCAGACTCAATCACCTGTGTAAGTAAATTTAGAAACACTTTCCAGAAAGTTTAAAACATGTTAAAAGAAAATGATTAATAAAAAAATAGTTTTCATTACTGATTTGTTGCAAAAAGGAGAATAACAAAAATACCAAACTCTCACTAAAAAATTTAAACAGAAAAGTCCCTGAGCAAGTTTTCCTACTACCACCCACCATAGAATTTATTTTAGAATCTAAATGTAAACACTGTAATTATTTCTAACTATTTGCACATTATTAAGTGCTACATTGTTTACACATTAGGATGTGACCTTTGATGACCTTTAATTCATCATTCATTTGTTACAACAGCTGAAGGCCAGGATTTTACACACATACATTTTCTAGCTGTTAATTTCTTCAAAATAGTGTGAATTTATTGCACAGTAAGGAATGGACAGAAACTTTTTGAAATTGTTCAAGGTTTCTTTTTATTACCGTTTTTAGGATATGGGTTGTGTATGAAATAACTTTGAGTAACAATATTTTTATTCAGGACATTTGATTAAAAGATTAATATATATATATATCTATAATTTCAGCCTGCAGTACAATACTGATGAGAGGAATGTAAAGTTTGATTCTCTAGTACCAGGAAGGAAGTACTCCATCACAGTCACAGCAGTTAAGGGACAGAAGAAAAATAGTACAAACACAGTGGAACAATATACAAGTAAGCTTGCAATATATTTAAAATGGATTTTATAAACTGGGGGAAAAAAAGAAAATATTAATGGGGACAATAAAAACTCACAATTAAAGAGAAACAATGCCATGGCAAAAAAGGAGGATGACAAAAAGACGAAAAAGTACACCAAAAATACCATAGAAAGCTAATGACTTGCAAAACGAACTCTAACAAGAAGTGGCATTGATTTTACTAGTGGCACCGGTCATGTTGCTAATGGTAAGTACAAACATGGTCATAAGTCTTCATTCTTCATTCTGTAATAACAATCAGGGAAAAGAGGACAGGATGGTCCTTAAAAACTATTGGAACATATCTTTCATAATTTGTGGAAATAAAAAAAATCATATAAATATTCATGAAATAAATAACTTTTCATGTTTACAATGTAGCATAAAACCACTTTCTTTTCACAGAACCCAATCCTCCCTCTAAGATCATACACACTGTAATTGGAGGTCGTGAGATCCATTTAGACTGGTTCAAGCCAACTGTAGGAGAAGTAGAGAATTACACTATCAGTATTGTCTCCCTTGGTATAAACGGCACCACCAACACCACCCTACCCATAGTTCCTGTCACCTTACCAGGGACATCATACTCCTTCACCCAGCTCCACCCAGGAGAGACCTATGAGATATCAATAGTTTGTAACAGTGGTGGGGAAACCAGTGACCCCCTCAAGATAACAGCTACTACAAGTAGGTTTAACATTAGTATATAACGTTCCTCTTCATACTTTAAATATTAAGTAGATGTGTGAGATAATAAGGTGTTTACATGGATCATTATATGTTATACTTTTTCCAAATTGTAATACTTAGATCAAGGGGTAAATGCAATAAAATTAACAAAGATATCCTACATATTTAACAAAACGGTAACATTAACTTCTACACAATACTTCATTCAGAAATTGAAAGAATACATCATTCAACTTGATTCCTTTATTTCACAATATAATGTTCATTATTAATAGAGCAATTGTTAGAAAATCGATATATCAGAATCAGATCTTATAAATGTCTGCTTATGAGTTACATGTATATGAAGCTTTTTGAGTAGATTGGAAAGGAAACAAATTAATATACATTTTGGAATAAGAATGTCTGTTTTATTGTATTCACCTAACATACAAATGTAGAGAGAGATGTTTTTAATTCAAACCCAGATAAAGCTGATGTTGTATTGACTGATTTTATTGAATTTAACTTTTTGAATTTCATGTGTATTACAGATGCAACATCAGTATCAGAATTATTTGTTGACCATGTAACAGAAGACTATATAAATATATCTTGGTCACGTCCAGAGAACTTGACCTTCCAGACATTTAAACTGACCATTACTCCACCAGATAGTATAACACCAGTGTCTATACAAGAGTATGTCCATCTTAGTCATATTGTATTCATACCTGTAGGCAGGGGGATTCGGACAAACCCCCCTTGAAAACAAATAAGCACTGTTAAAGTCAATGTTCTGTTTGAATTGTGACTGTTAAATTCGAGTTTGTGAGTCCTACAACCCCCCCTTGGAAATTCCTGTCTACGGGCCTGGTATTATATTGTAGACATGTCACATAGTGGTAGTTGTAAAGAAATGAAAACTAGAATGCTATTGAAATTATGTTCTGCAAATACATGATAAAATTGAGAATTGAAATGAGGAATATGTCAAAGAGTCAACAGCATGACAAATGAGCAGATAACAGCCAAAGGCCACCAATGGGTCATCACCACATCTAGAAAATCCCGCACCGTAAAGTGGGCCTCAGCTGTCCCCTAAATAAAAATTTGTAAAATTTCAATGAAAATGAATGTCATATTTAACTCTAAAACATATAAATGAACACAAATTAAAAAACATACAAGACTAACAAAAGTAATTATGAAAATAGAATCATTCCATGATAATGAACAGAAGAAAAGTGAAATTGTTTAAGATTAATTTTATGATATATTATATATGCACTATATTTTAGGTTGTTTGAGTTAATTTACTCTTACATGAACTTAACATAATTTTAATGCATCATATACTATATGTTTATTTTGTATTACAGATCAGCTGGGATATTATTTCACAGTTTTACAGGATTACACCCAGGAACAGTATATAATCTGTCTATCTACCTTATATCAGGGACTAGTGTTATTGATAAGTCTGAAAGAACAGCAATCACAAGTAGGTTTTACTAACTTTTATACAGGGCAATGTTCATATTTTAAAATATCTATATATTCAGGTCTTATAGAGGTCAAGACAAGACACTTTGTTAGCATTAAAACACATCAAATTCCTCAAAGCAACACTTCTCTGAATTCATGTAAAAAAATATACAATTAAAACAATCATAATAATCAATTAAAAGTAAGAAAAATAATTGATATACATAAAAAAAAAAGAAAAATATTCAATCTTAATAATGTAGAGAACAAAACAAATTTGAGAATCACTGTATTGAAATGGGTTTGTAATGCAATATACATTGTAATACCAATTTTTGATGGATTAAAAACACTTGTCTTTTTAGTGGATATTAATTTCATGGTTAGCTAAAGTCTACATACAAGCGTTTAGAAAATTTGTTATTCATTAAACATTCAAATTCATGGTTTACCTGTACCTATAAAACCAATAAAAAAAATTGTATCCCATGAATAATAATGAATCCACAAGACTTTTAAAATGTTTGCTGTTATCACAATTTTCCAAAGATAAATAATAAAAGTTTTTCAAATGAAATCGTTAAAGCTGTAGTACTAATGAAGATCAATTATATATTAATATTATAATTACAGATCCTTTACCAGTGGATGATATCAACATTACAACACATGATACCAGCAGCTTACTTATTGATTGGTCCATCACAAAACCATTACAACAACATCATTTTGAAGTATGTATTACAAATTACTGTTGGAAAAACAAACAAAATTAGATTTTCAAACATGATTTTGAATATAAGAATTTTGATGATAAAGCAAGTATGTGTTACATCAAAATTTACATTTTCGGCAGCTCTGATACTACAGTGAATCCTTGTTATAATGCTGTCCTTTTAACTGTTAATTAATGGCACTAAATGAGTGATCATTAACAAGGGACATAATAAAGATGGAAACATATGTTGACATGATAGCAAAAATATTGCACGGTAAAATTGAGTTATATATGTTCTATGTTTTCAAGGATCAAACCTAAAGTTTGAGAAGTTTCATTTTCATGCTTTTCTTCTTCCTGGTTATGATCACTCTAACAAATCAAATTTGTGATATTTCTGCAATTTTAATGTAAATTGAAAATTTGGGAGAACTAAACTACTTGCAAAAATTTACTACTTTAGAATGATTGGTGTTTACTGACACTTTCTAGCTCTATTGGCTACTTTGTGGCTTTCGTTTTATTGGTATAGTAAGGTGAGACACTGAGGCCTTCATCTATAAATAGACATGTATCACTTCTAAAAGGTATTTGTTTACATGCTGTGCTTGAATTGTATAGAAGGCTATTTATCTTTTTTCAGATTGTGTATGAAGAGAATAACAATTCAGAAAATATCACATTACCTATGGTACTAGCTCTTCATGACAAAACAAGTTACCAGTCACATATTATGAGACTTACAGCTGGATCCCTGTATACAATTCATATAAGAGCTGTACAAGAGTTTAATGACCTAAAGAGTTATAGTTCCTGGGTTACTATGAACAAAACCACAAGTAAGTTAATGAATACATTATATTTTGTGTAAATATCTAAGATAACATTTTAATTGTCAATTAAATACTACACAGTTGATCCCTCAATGAAATACTGTAAGCCTTCATTTTGCTGCATCATTTTTTTACATTTTTGGCCTTCTATCACTTTGACAATTTAAAGGAGTAAGTCCATAGGTAATTATTTTGTGGTTTGAAATATTGACCTTTGATGCCATATTGCAAATAATTTAATAAATAATACCATACCGATGGATTGGTAGTTCTTCTTTAGGTTTCATTATAATCATTTATTTTATAATGAAAAAAGACAGGCAAATAAGTGTATAAATATATTTATTCTAGAGCCCAATTCAGTGACTGAATTAAAGGCATCAGTTTCTGGCCAAGATGTAATGTTGTCATGGAAACCAAACATCAATAGTACCCAGGACAGTTTCTATATCTGGTATAGGCCAATATTAAATCTCTCCTCCTTCTGGAGACAGACATTTACACGTGACCTCCAGACTACCTTGAAAGGAATGTTTGCAGGGGAGAGATATGAGTTTATTGTGTTTGCAGTTAGTATAGGAGAAATGAGTTTACCCAAAAATGTCTTTGCTGACGTTTGTAAGTATCATAAAGTTGTATGGTGAAGTGCTATAAATTAACTTAGATTCTTCAAAAAAAGATTTATAGTTTATGTTTTTACAAATGCCTTTAGGATTGTGTGATTTTAGATAATTATGTACACAAGGAAATTTTCGTTCACACAACAGAAAAATCAAGAGTAGCTTCCCTTTGTATAGTTGAGTTATGTTCTATACAGTACAATAAAGAATCAAAATAAGTATTCACACAAGACAAACCTAATAGATAGATGTACTTTAATTAGGAAGACTACACAGTCATCATTGCTGCACATAATATAACTGATATTTTGTTTAATACTTTCAGTACCTCTGTCACCACAAGATGTAACTTCGTCAGACATCTTGACAGATTCTGTCACATTAAGCTGGTCATACAACAAATCATCAACATTTATTGAGGAGTTTGAACTGACTTACAATGGTTACCATAGTAACAGTGAGGGTATTATAACTGTAGATGGTGGGAATTCTACATCTGCTGTTACCCTAAGTAGTCTGAAATCTGGAGAGAGCTATGAGATCAGTATAACAAGTCAAACAGGAAACATGACATCAGAACCCTTTTCCATGAATGTTACCATCAGTAAGTCATTGTAATGAGGTAGATACACATATCAATTTAATACTTCTTACAAAAATTACGAGATATTAGAATAATATAGGATTATTACAAAATGTATTTAAACTGCTGATGAAGTAAAAATAAACTTGCTTAGATTTAAATTTATAGTTTTCAAATAATCAAATAGTATATTATCTTTATTCATAAAAAAAGTAGATGTGGTATGTATAGTGATACCAGATTAAAAAGAAAACTGAAAAAATAGCACAAGGAAATATGTATATATATGAATTTACCTTTTGCACTATATATGTAACTGTAACTATGGTCATGTTTAGTCATAATTTGTTGTGTTTGTTTCAGAGCCTGAATGTTTGACAGTATTAACAGAGAATACGGCCTTGACCACAAGTGATGTCATTACTATCCAGTATACAACTGTAGTAAACCAGTTTGATCATTATCAATTTACTCTTATTAATGATACACAAAGATCACCTGTAATAAAGAGCAGAAGTGATAAAAACAGATTGGTGACCTTTGACAG
This sequence comes from Mytilus edulis, assembly GCA_019925275.1. NCBI lineage: Eukaryota > Metazoa > Mollusca > Bivalvia > Mytilida > Mytilidae > Mytilus > Mytilus edulis. The sequence goes on along the minus strand of CM034357.1, from coordinate 92,535,123 downwards.
ATTGACAGGTGGTAGTTTGTATGTTGTTGGGGTGCTGACAGTCAGTGACACACAGATCAGTGATATTAGGAGTATCTCTATATTCACAGGTAGGCAGCTGGGCATATACCATAAGGACTGTTCAGTGATCTACCTAAGTTGCAATTTCTGTAAACTGTAGTTGTCATTTAAAAAAACAGAATAAAATGTTATGTTAAAATGAGATTTGATTGTTTTTAGAACTAAGTTCAAGTGCATTATATTAATTATCAACAATTATGTGATCACTAAGTTGAGTTTCATCTGTTTAGAAGCAGCAAACCGCTGCAACAGAAAACTAATTAACGAATTAATGCAAATGAGTTAGCATATCATTATGAGGTAGCATATCATTTGTACCTCATCTTTATAATTAGGAATATTACATGCTTTGATATTTTATATTTTAGAAATAACAAACATGTGTGATAATTTCATACTCAGTTTTATATAATTTACTCTTTCAGCCCCAAACAGACCTCATGTAGAACAGATCAGCACTGCTACAGAGATCACACTGATTATTAACAAGCCACCAGGTCGTGTAGACAGCTACCTCATTGTATGTGCTCTTAACTCTGTTCCCTGTGGTAGTAACACAATAGATGCCAGTCAAGATAAGATAACTCTACCTTTTGTAAAGCTGACACCATATCAGAAATATAAATTCCAGATCATCACTTTTGCTGGACTGAAAAATGTGTCTTTCTTCATGAATATAGAAACAGCACAAGCAGGTAAGAACATATTGATGCTATATGTGAATTTTTGAAAATATTGATGTTTTATGTGAATTTAGGAACATAGTTTTTGTCTCGCCTTGACGGAGTCAAAAAGCGAGACATAGGTATGCTGTTTCCGGCTTCAGCGACGTCGACAGTGACAGCGTCAACAATGTATTAGTTTGTGATTAGCTCAGTTTTATGGGGAACTACTAGTGGTATGTCAATGATAATTGGTATGCAGATGTATTACCATTGCCACATCTCATTGCCATGGAGATTATTTGGCTCCGCCCCCTCAGTCATGGTCTATTGACTTTGAATGGTTTGCTTACTTTACATGTATTAGTTTGTGATTAGGTCAATTATGGAGATCCGTATGCAGATGTATTACCATTGCCACATCTCATTGCCATTGAGATTTTTTGGCTCCGCCCCCTCAGTCATGGTCTATTGACTTTGAATGGTTTGCTTACTTTACATGTATTACTTTGTGATTAGGTCAGTTTATGGAGATCCACTTGTGGTACATCAATGATAATTGGTATGCAGATGTATTAGCATTGTCACATCTCATTGCAATGGAGATTATTTGGCTCCGCCCCCTCAGTCATGGTCTATTGACTTTGATTGGTTTGCTTACATTACATGTATTAGTTTGTGATTAGGTCAATTTATGGGGATCCACTTGTGGTAGGTCATTGATATTTGGTTTGCAATTGTATTAGCATTAATTGGCACAATTCATTGCCAAAATTACAAAAAGGCGAGACAAATCTCTGTGATAACAGTTTATTCTATGTTAATTTAGGAACACATTGATTTTATAAATGTATGTGAATTTAGGAAGATATTGATGTTTCTTGTGATTTTCAGAACACACGAGTGTTTTATGTGAATTTGGGAACACATTGATGTTATATGTAAATATAAAAACACATTGATGTTTAAAGAGAATTTAGGAACACATTGGTGTTATATATGAACTGAGGAACACATTGGTGTTATATGTGAATTTCAGAACACATTGATGTTTTATGTGAATTTAGGAAGATAGTGATGTTTTATGTGAATTAGGGAACACTTTGATGTTAGATGTAAATTTAAGAACACATTGATGTTTTATGAAAATATATATGAACACATTGATGTTTTTTAAAAGAGAATTTAGGAATACATTGATCTTTTTTAAAAGAGAATTTAGGAGCACATTGATGTGTTAGTAAATTTAAGAACACTCCATGTTATATGTAAATAGAAGAACACATTGATGTTTTAAGAGAATTTAGGAACACATTTGTTTTGTATATGAATTTAAGAACACATTGAGGATTTATATGAATTTATCACATCTTGATTTTATATATACAATGTATTTATATATATATTTTATTTATAGTGCAACATGATATTACATTTTTACATATATTAATGCAAAGTCAATCAGCCAGCCTTCAAAGGCTTACCAAGCACTGTCAAATAAATATCTATAATTTGCGCTAATATTGAAAATAGGAAATTTATACTTCAAGAACATTTGAAAACAAGATTATTTAAATATCACAATGAGAAAGTAACTGAGATCTGATTTTTGAGATATTAGAATTTAGGAACAAGATATAGTATGAGTTTGTAAGAAATATTTCCTTAAAATATGCCAGTCCCTTCATAATAAGTTTGAAGAAGAAAGTTAAACTGTTGTTATTCTTATAAGATTCTACATTTTCAGACTTACTATAAATGTCTTAGACAACTTCTATTTTTTTGATAATCTGTTTTTACTCTAATTATGATATCTTCAGCACCATCTGTGGTACAGAATTTACATGCTAAAGAAACACAGCCCAGAGAAGTAGTCCTGACATGGAATGCTCCCAAGGTCACTAATGGAATTATTACAGCTTATATTGTGGAATATCGGGGAAGGAGAAATGATATGGTAAATTTTTATTTTGAAGCAGATAATGGAAAGAAATGCAACACTTTTATAAGTGATGTACTTCCACAAATAAAACTGTCATTTCTGTAGACTGAATATGAAATATTAGATAAAGGTCTGCATTTCTGTCTTGTATTTACCTTTGCATGAAAAATGGAACATTTTACTTTAATAATTATAGGTTTTCACTAAATACAGAATTTTCCCAGTAGAATATTTCTTATTCATGCTGTAAAAATGATTAAAACAATTGTATATTGTAGGAGCCTGTGATTGACTCTAATGTAAGAACTATCATGGTAGACTCCACATCGGCCTTCAGTGATCCTATTGAATACACACTCAAAGATTTAACAGCAGGACTTAAATATGTATTCATGGTATGTATAAAAAATTAGAGTACCTTATTGTTAAAAATATTTAAAAGCTGTTCTGGATTTAACTCTATCAGCTGAATACTTGAAAGCCAATGATGAAGAGGAACTGAACAGTTGAAGAGATATATGATCAAAAAGGATCTTAAAATAATCACCAAAGAAGTAAATGTGTAACAAAAAATAGATAGCAAGGGTTGTGAAGGATGAATTTGTGCCGTAAATACAGACTCGCACAGAAAAGCAAAAGGATGCACATTATTTTCTGTTTCTTTTGACAGAGCAAAAAAGGCATTTATTTTCTGTCCTTTTTACAAAATGAAATAATGCACTTTGTTTGTCTTGCTTAGCAAGTCCATTATATTGTTTATTTATTTTAGGTTTATGCTAAGACTATTATAAATGGTCCATCAGTGTCCAGTCTTCTAACAACAAGAACGTACAGTAAGTTATCATTTCTTTTCTCTTTTTTCCATTCTTCCATTTCTTCATGTAATAATAAACTATTAAGAACTTGTATGGTTGCATGTTTTACTGAATGAATTGCTTTAATGATTAAAATAACTATATATGATTAAATGAGTTCTGCTAAAAGTTTGTATTATTCTACTTATATTGGTGCATGAACCTTCCATTTCAAGACAGATATTGATATTTTGATGTTGGAGTACTACTTCTAGTTGTATTAACATGATATCAGCATGACACCTTTCAGGTCTATTTTACATTTTACTAATATTTCCTTAGACCCCAAACTTAAGGATGGAATAAGTTCAGACATGGCTGCCCCTACAACTCCAGAGGAAAAGACCTCTTCTGTAACACCGTCAACTATAACTGCCAGATTTACTAATGCATTCTCTGACGACTATGGGGAGATAATCCAGTACACCATTATAGTAGCTACCAATACAGATGAGGACTATCTGAATACCAACACTCTTCCTGGATGGAAGGCATATCAGAATGACCCATCCATCAAAGCTTATCAAGCCGTGTCTAATTGTTCTGACTTCTTTGTACTGGAGTCTACCTGTAATGATCGTTTACGTGTTCAGAAAAGGAGTGTTGGTGAAGAGGAGTATAAAACGTTCATAATCGGCAGTGAAACAAACTGCAAAGATCCTCATTATTGTAATGGACCATTAAAACAGAACACAGAATATTACGTCAAGCTTCGGGCCTACACAACTGGGGGATATGCAGATACAGTCTATTCTCTTCCTTTCAGAACAGGTAAAAATCAACTAATGCAAAATATATTGTATAGCTGCACTCATTTTATTGACTCGAGAGAATTATGTTCAGAATGTATGCATGATCTATAATGCTATGTTATGATGGCATACCAGTTATAAAATAATACTTTGAACTCCATGGTTTAAAAATTACATATTTGTTTTTCCTACTCATTTATTTCATTTACAAAGATATTTACACAGACTCACCTGCTGGCATGAACTACTGAAATTAATGGCATCCTTCCTAATCTAAATCCATAAAATACAGATAATTATTAATACATTTTAAACATACTATTGACCATTGCTAAAGGTTCAGAGTTTATACACCTGATGGTTGATGTTTATCTATATAATTAGTCTCTTTCAGACTTTCCTACCTGTGCAGTGGATGACAAATAAAGAGAGACATCAGCCATGAATACTTCTTCACATACATTTTGTACCTCATCTCACTTCAACCATTGATCACTTTATCATTCATCTGTTATTTCATGAATTCCCAAATCTTTCATGTCACGAGTCAAGAAAACTGTCAATAATGAAATCAAGGGTTGTAATTTTAGTTGAACAATATCCACAGGCAAAAGACAATTTTATGTTATTTTATAAATGAAAATGTTTATGTATAAGGGGAAATAATCCAGTTTTTCTATTTTTGATTATTTCCCCTTAAAAATGTTTTAGGATCTTCTCATTCGATTGAATAATATCCTAAATTTGATAACAAATTATTTCCTAGAAACAGTCTTGTACATTAAAAAATTGAATTGAATTTCATGTGGGATCAATTTAAAGGGAGGTAATTCTTATTACAGGTTCTGTAACAGAAGAAAGTAGCTATGGTGGCATCATTGGTGGCATTGTAGCAGCAGTTGTTATCATTGCTCTTATTCTGTTTGCTGTTTTGTTCCTACGGAGAAATATCAGGTCAAAGAGTAACATGTACAGACAAGGTCATGACCACAGGATGACCCCAAGGTCATCAATGAGAAGTCACAAGAAAAAGTGAGTTTGGGATATAACTTTCATGTTACAAGAATGATAAAAGAAAGTTAAAAGATTCAAGAAAAGAACTTTTAAACAACCATTTAGACTTACATTACTAATTAATTATGGTTCTTTGTGGACTGTATTAATAGCAAAGTAACTTACAATTATTCCACACGCTTTTAATATAATACAAAGAACCCATACAATTTCTTTTGCGCAGGATTATCTGTTTTACTGTAGGGAATGTAATTATAGGCTAGTGAGAGGCTTTTACCTTCAATATTTACTTTGCTGCTCAACAGTACTGTAGTTTAAAAAGTTTGCTAGTTTTATAGTCAGGGGATATTTTCATGTTTACTCTTGATTTTCATTTCCCATTATGAATGCAGAAGAAACCATGAAGTTTTAATGAATTTAAACTATATGAAGATAAACATTACTTTAGAATACCACGATTAGAATGGTTTTCCCCTGACTTGTAATTACCGAAGATGACTTTTTGGTTTTACAGGCATGAAATCAACATTGCCAACTTCAGAGACCATGTGATGACAATGTCAGCTGACTCGGATTTCAAGTATGCTGAGGAATTTGAGGTAAATTTCATGTATAAATCAACCACTCATTAATTTAACTAGTATTGGTTTAAGCCTTTCCATTTCTGAACCCTACAAAAATTCATTTATTGTTTAAATTTATCCTTTTGGGGTCCAGATTTGTAAACATTATATCATGCAGGAAAATATGGTTTGCTGTCAATCTGACAGCTCTCATTATCAGATGCTATACATAAACATAATCAGAATGAAACTATATAAGTGTATCTTAAAATCTTCAAATATTATAATATAAACTATTATATTTTCAGGACTTGAAGGAGATTGGGAGGGAGCAATCCTGTTCAGCAGCAGAACTTCCAGTAAACCGCGGCAAGAACAGATTTACTAATATTCTACCCTATGACCACTCTAGAGTCAAGTTACTTCCAACAGATGACGAGGAAGGGTCTGATTATATCAATGCTAACTATATGCCTGTAAGTTATAATGACATGTTGTTTAAACACAACAATTCTAATTATATGCCTGTAAGTTCACATTCATACTCTTCAGTTATTTCAATGCGACTTTTTGCATGAAATGTCTAACTATCTGACCTGATTGATGTATCTAATTTGTTTAAATATTGAAATACACATTCCTAATAGAAATAAAAATGTTTTAAAATTGACTCTATTTCTCATGCTTTTTTTTGCTTTCCCCATCAATAGAATCCTAGTGTTTCTGATGAAAGTATTGTAGAATATCCTTTAAAAGCCGCAAACATAGTATTAAAGTTTTATTACATTATTATGCAACTTCAGTTTTTGGACTGAATCATTTTTGAGTTATCTCCCTTATCACATTATTTTGCAAACAAACCAGAAGGTAAACAAACATGTTGAAATAAAAACATCCTTGCAAATGAATTTATGTTTCTTATTACGTGGTATCTAGTGAACAAAAGCAGCTTTATTTGTAATGATATTTTACAACCACAGAAAGAAAAAGATAATTTCCTCAAATTTTCTTTTACTTAATGATATTTTGCTAGGGTGGTAGGATTGGCAACATGTAGGAACAATTACAACACAAGATAATGAATAGATTTCTTCTAATGATATATATTTCAGAAATTTTTTTTTATTTCATTGAAAGATAGTAATATATTCATGATTATTATTTTCTATTTACAGGGTTTTAATTCCAAGCGAGAGTATATAGTTACACAAGGCCCACTACCCTCTACAAGAGATGACTTCTGGAGAATGATCTGGGAACAGAATTCTAGGAATGTTGTGATGTTAACTAAATGTGTAGAAAAAGGAAGGGTAGGTGCCTTATATGCAGATATTGTTAAAGAATAGAATAAGATGTCAATTAGATGTCTTTTACTTTGCAAGCTTTCTTTAATTCTTTAAAAACTAACTGTAAGAGTCATTTGAAAATTGTATTTTTAGGCTGTGTCCTCAACAGTCAGTACATATGATCATCCTATATCATTTTCAAGCTATGGGTTAAGGTAGTTTATCATTAGGTTTTGGTTACATCATCTTGAAACTTAGTAGAATGAATATATGCAAATAGGGGTTTTGTCCTAGATTTTATAGTTCATTGAACATTAAGATGTTATTGTGTGAGTGGTTCATGATTTCTTTGGAAACATTTTCTTGTTTTCTTTATTTCTTAACACATTTATATAACGTTAACAACTATATATAAGCTAGTATATTTTGCAACAAGTCAAGCAATGGTTTCATTAGGAACATTTTCCTCTAGTTAAGTAGTTATGTGTATATTAAAATTATATATAATTAGTTTCTTTGTACATTTGAATATATGATTTGAGACTTGGAATTAAAAAAAAATCCATCACAGTTTTGTTTCAATAGAGATTTGTTATAACACTAGAACCCAAACGTTTGTGTATGTGAGAGCAAAAATTTATTTGAATTCAGGAAAAATGTGACCAGTATTGGCCATCAGGATCAGATGCCATGTTTTATGGTGATATACAAGTAGCTGTTCTTAATGAGACAAGGTTTCCATCATGGACAGTTACAGAATTCAGGATAGCACTGGTGAGTTAACTATGATGATCAAGATCCCTATACTTAGCATTTTGACACTTGCAAAGTTAAGGATAGCGCTGTTGTGTATCTATTGAATATAATGTGCAGGATAGCTTTATCAGGTGTTTATTTATTGTCATTTTTTGGATTTGGCAAATTACTCTAAATGAATATTCGGACTCAGACAGTAACATAATTCACAATTTCTTAAGAAAGTACTAAGACAAATACAGAGTCGAGGATTACTCTAGTGAGTATCAGTTTATTTCATTTTTCATGATTTCCTTTCTAGATAACTGTTAATTAAATTATCCAGGATTGCATTTCTTAATTAATATATGTGCAATTACTTGTCTTAATTTCTCTTAGCTACTATGGATAGTTTAGGATTGCCCGGTTGATATACTAATGAATGTTAATTTGATAAGACATTTCAGTGATCTTTTTTCTCTTTTGCAGGGAGATTTGACCAGACAGGTCCGACATTTCCATTTCACAGCTTGGCCAGATTTTGGTGTTCCTGATAAGCCACAAACATTGATAAGATTTGTCAGAATAGTCAGGGAAAAATTAATCAGGGAATGTGGACCTATTGTTGTTCACTGCAGGTAAAATACTAGCAATTATATATTATTACAGTTGTATAGAAAAGACTTTAAAACATTAAAATGTGATCTTTGATAAATATAAGAAGATGTGATGCAACTTTTATAAAGGATCTGAAAGTTCATTCCAACTGTGGGGGACCCTTACGAGTAGTCAAGATCATAAATAACAAAATTAATAGTAGACTTTAATGTCAGTCAAACGTAAACACATTATTCATCGAATGTTATCCATCTTTGAGTCATTTCAGAGTTGAAAGGGAAAATAAATTATAAGTCTGTTTTACAGTACAGATTTGTTGTCATCTCCTGTCAAATGGGTTTCATTCACTGTTCTATTTTTTAGCTCATATGGCCCGAAAGGAAATTTTGCTGTTTTGGTTATTATCTTGATTATTATTATAGATAGAGATCAACTGTAAACAGCAATAATGTTCAGCAAAGTTAGATTTACAAATAAGTCAACATGACCTAAATGGTCAATTGACCCCTTAAGGAGTTATTGCCCTTTATAGTAAATTTTTAACAATTTTCATTAATTTGGTAAATTTATGTAAATGTTTACCAAATATTTTTCTCTTTTACTAATGGGCAAAGTTCATTATAGATGTAATTGTAAGAAGCAAGAACGTTCAGTAAAGTAAGAACTTCAAACACATCACCATCACCAAAATACAATTTTGTCATGAATCCATTTGTGTCCTTTGTTTAATATGCACATAGACCAAGGTGAGCGACACAGGCTCTTTAGAGCCTCTAGTTTGTTATTATCTTGAATATTATTATAGATAGAGATAAACTGTTACCAGTAATAATGTTCAGCAAAGTAAGATTTACAAATAAGTCAACATGACTGAAATGGTTAGTTGACCCCTTTAGGAGTTATTGCCCTTTATAGTCAATTTTTAACCATTTTTCGTAAATCTTAGTAATCTTTTACAAAAATCTTCTCCTCTGAAACTTCTTGGCCAAATTTAACCAAACTTGGCAACAATCATCTTTGGGGTATCTAGT